>PVKP010003416.1:0-109175 GCA_004027715.1 Plecturocebus donacophilus | reverse complement strand
AAAAAAAAAAACTTTCCCTCTCTCTTTCTCTTTCTTTCTCTCTTTTATTCTTCAAAAAAAAAAAAGGAATGATAGAAGCTAGAAAATAAAAATAACTTGCTAGAGGCTGAATGAGAGGCAAATAAACACAATTTCAGACAGTAAAAGAGAAATACATTTTCTTGCCAGCCAATCAAACTAGAAGAAGAAGAAAAGATGAAAAAAAGTATGTAGTCAAAAGATATGTGATGCTTGGCAGAGCATGGAAATTCAGGAAGAATGCCATAACCGTATAATAAACATGATAACTAAGTGGGTAACTAAAAGTAACTATTGATTCTATAAAATAATAATATACTGGGAGATTTAAAATACAAATAAAAAATATGAAAACCAAGACACAAAAAGCAGGAGGGCTTGAATGAAATTTAAGTGTTTTAAGATGTTTGCATTATTTAGGATGTATAAGAGTAGTAATTTATAGAACTTTGGACAAAGTCAAGTTTATGCCTGTTGTAATCTCTCAAAGGTAATCAGTAAGGTAATCAAAAAAAAAAAAGAGAAAGAAAGAAAAGAAAGCTAACAATATAGTAGTAGATGGGTAAAATGGAATGGAATAACAAATATACTTGAGTAACCAATAGATAGGAAAGATGAACTCCTTAACTGAAGTTCATTCCATTAACTTTCTATATGTGAAAAAAAATGAGATAGCATATGAAGTAGTCAGGAAAATGTAATTTAATGTATTGACATCATTTTTCACAGGTTAGATTGGCAAAATGTAAGAGACTGATAAAAATCCATTTTTGTAAAAATAAAGGAAAATTAGAACTCATCCACAATGTTGATAAGAATGTCAAGAAATAGTTTTGGAAGGTAAATATATATATATATACACACACACACATATAGATACAAGAATATAAACAGAGATATGCAACATTTCAAAACAAGTTTTTCCAACTTAAAAATAAGAAACCCCTTAAGTTAAGAACAATCTAAGAACATAAGCTCCATGAAATCAGAAGCAATCCAAAAAAGTCCTTGGAACATGATAGTCATTCTATAAATATTTATTGAATGAATAAGGTTCTATTTGCATACAAAATGGAGGAAAATAAAGATATATTTAAATATTTTTGTATAGTTCTGTATTTTGTGAATTTTTAAAATAAATTTAATCACATAGCACTTAAAGTAAAATAAAATAAATTGTAACTTAAAAGTACATGCATTATGTATACTAGCTCTAACGCTCTGCAGCTTGAACAAATCTGCTAACATCTCTGGACATCTTTTAAATGAAGATAATAAAATACAACTAATGAGATTTTTGTGAAAATAGCAAGTGAATACCAATTAGCCAACTGCTTGACACATTGTACAGAGTCATTAAATGGTGGCAGGATATTATTTATCACTCTTCTAACCTCCAAAGTAACCTAATGTCCTTTGTTGACCTTTTTTTAAATCCAAGTTTCTCCAAGATGGAACCTCATCCAGGACTGTCATAATAAGCTATGCCATCACTTTAAAATATCTCCCTGTTCAGTAAAACTATGTATTAATGATTTTTTTTAAGGAGAAGGAAAAAAAAGACTTAGTTGTTTATCTCAAGCCATAGAACAAACTATATTTTAAGATCAAAGGTTAAATAGTCAAATAACAAAAACAGAGAAAAAATATGGGCAATATTAATATGAACTTCAGATGTGTAAATATTTTTTAAGCTTAATCAAAATTGAATAAATAACAAGGAAAACAATTAATAGAATTGACTATACAAAAATAGGAACCTATTAAAGACATTAGGCCTAAAAAGCTTTCAGCAAAGATGCCAAATACAAATTTAGTGCACGAATCCTTGAAGACATTTGGACAAAAGACAACGCATATAATTTACCCTCTCCCCAAATTCAGACTTAAACTTAGTGTATTAAAAGCATTATTGGTACTTTTTAATATTAAAATAATTTCATGTATTGTATTTTCCCATTCAGCCCTGAAGCTAAGCTGTCACCAAACAACCCCCACCAGGTGGGACTACATGCCCTCAGCTGTGTGCAGCTGTTACAGCCTTCCCCATGGGGCCAAGCAGTGAGGGAGTCACTCCACCTACCCACCGCGCTGCCTGCTCCCTTGGCCAGAGCTGAAACTGGCACTCCCTCCTGGGGAAACAGTGCCTTTGCAGAGGCTCATTCCACTCTTCACCATCACTGCTACTACACTGTGCACCTGGATACCAGCGCCGAAGCAGCTTACTCTCTTCTAGGGAAACAGGGCTGAGGGGGAGCTGTGCCATCCACCTCTCCCAGTCAGTTGCTGCCCCCTGCCCCTTGGGCCCTGAGCTGAAGCTGCACACTCCCTCCCACAGAAATGGTGCTTTGGTGGAGTTGCTACACATTGCCTCTCAAGAAAACAGTGCCTTGGCAGAGTTACTCCAAAAATCCCTCTCGGTCACTGCTGTGCCCTGCCCCATGGTACTGAAATTGAAGCTGTACAGTGCCTCTCAAAGAAATAGTGCTCTGACACCTCTACTTCATAAACCCCTCTTTGTCACTGCTGCATTCTGTCCCCCTCTGCCAGAGCTGAAGCAATGCGGGGCACTCCCAGGAAATAGTGCCTTAGCTGTCCAGAGCAGTGATACCCCTCTGCACCCTAGCTGAAGCAGAACCTTGCTTCCTGAGAACATGGTACCTTTGCTGCTGCCCAGAGCAGCCACATGGCCTTGGGGCTGAGTTCAAGGAGTTTGCTAACTCCCAGTAAATGGCATCTTGGCTGCACAGAGGTGTCACACACCCTAATACCTAAGCTGAATCAGCACCCTGCAACCCAGGGAAGCCATGCCTGGGCCACTCAGAACAGTCATGCCCCCACACCTGAGCTGAAGTGGCACAGCAACGCTTAGGAATCACTTCCTTGGTTGAGCTGAGCAGCTATACATCCCAGGGCTGAACTGACCTAGTACCGTATATCACAGGGAAACAGCGGAGTGGCTGATCTGAGACGTTCTGCCCTACAGGCCAAACAACTCTTAATACCTTATTTCCCTGGACATGGACTAGTAACCTAAATTTGGAGCTGCTGATACACCTCTTTCCCTGGGTAGTGGAGTCACTGTTCTGCTACTTCCTGACTCCCAGGGCTCAAACAACAGCTATGCTCTGCAATTCTGAGGTCTTTGCTGATGCTAATGCGCGTGGCCTCACAGAGTCTAAGATACTGCCAAGCCCTGCCATTTCAGAGTCTGGAATCACTCCTACATGGAGTCTCATTCCCTGGGACTCCAGTGCCACAGAGCCCTGTTACTCAGGTTCCTAAATTGCAACCATACCCTGCTTCCCAGGCCCAAGCCTTCAGAGCACGTTTTCTTTCCCAGAGTTGGGCCAATGCTGTACCCTGAACCCAGGGTTAGGATCACAACTACAGTGCAATCTCTCATGCCTTAGCTGATAGGGCATACCCCAGAGTCATAGATCTTGACTCTGGGCAACATAAATCCAACCTAGCCACAGAAAGCAAACCTGAACCCTAATTCCCAGGTGCCACCATAGGGTCACAAGACTTTGAGGCTAAAACCTCAACCTCACAGCTGCTCCGAGAGCCTGCACCTGGAACTCAGCACTGGTGCAGCTGCTTGCAAAAGGCTGCTGAATCAGCCCTTTGGTTAAGTTTCCTCACTGTGTGCAAAACAAGAATAACAGGACACCAAGATTCCTTTGCCACCAAGAAAATCAACAACCTACATCACTGACATTGCTGCCACAAATGTCTACAGCCCCTGCCACTAAGGTTCCCACAGTTATTGCTGACATTAATGGGTTAATGTATTTAAAACATTGCCCAACTCTATGCTGCCTACAAAAAATTCACTTCACCTGTAAAGACACATATAGACTTAAAGTGAAGGGATGTGAAAAGATATTCCACAGAAATGGAAACCAGAGTGAGCAGAAGTTGTTATATTACATAAAATAGACTTTAACTAGAAAACAATAAAAAGAGACAAAGAAGGTAATTATACAATAATAAATAGATCAATTCGGGAAGAGAATATAACAATTATAAACCTGTATGCATCCAACACCAGAGCACTCAGATGCATAAATACTATTAGATTTAAAAGGAGCAAGAGATTCCAATACAATAATAGTTAGGGGCAATATCCCACTCTCAGCATAGTAGATATTATCTAGACAGAAAATCAAAAAAGAAACTTTGGATCTAAACTGCACATTTGACCAAATGAGCGTAGCAGACATTTATAGAACATTTCATCCAATGGCTGCAGAATACACATCCTTTCATCAGGATATAGAAAGTTTTCAGGATAGACCACAATAGGCCACAAAACTTGTCTCAGCAAATTTAAAAGAATTAAAATTATATCAACTATCTTTTCTTACCACAAGAGAATAAAACAAAATCAATAGCAAGTGTAATTTTTAGCAATGCACAAATACGTGAAAATTATTCAACATGCTTCTGAACAACCAATGAATTCATGAAAACATTAAGAAGAAAATTAAAATATTTCTTGAAACAAATAAAGATAGAAACACAACATATCAAAACCTATAGGATACAGCAAAAGCAGTATTAAGAGGTAAGGTTATAGCAATAAACACCCACATCCAAAAAGTAGACCTAACAATGCATCTCAAGGAACTAGAAAAAAAAATAATAAGCCAAACCCCAAAATAGTAGAAAGAATAAAAGTAAATAATAAAGGACAGAGAATATATAAATAAACTTTAGAATAAGAACATACACAAGATGAACAAAACAAAAAGTTGATTTTTTAGAAAGAGACAAAATTGAGAAACCATTTAGCTAGACTAACAAAAATAAGTGAGGTTAAATATTCAAATCACTAAAATCAGAAATGACAAAATAAGACATTACAATTGATATCACAGAAATACAAAGGATCACTAGAGACTATTATGAACAACTATAGTTGACCCTTGTACAATGTAAGTATTAGAGAGAACCAACACCTTGCATAGTTGAAAATCTACATACAAATTTTAACTTCCCCCAAAATTAACTAGTAATAGGCTGTGGTTTACTAGAAGCCTTACTAATAATATAAACAGGTTATTAACACAAATTTTGTGATTATATGTATTGTATACAGTATTCTTACAGTGACATAACCTAGGGGAAAATGTTGTTAAGAGAATCATAAGGAAGAGAAAACATATCTACTATTTATTTAGTAAAAGTGGGTCCTCATAGAGCTCTCCATCTTTGCCATCTTCACATTGAATAAGCTGAGGGGGTGGGTTTTGTCTTGCTGTCTCTGGGGTGGCAGAGGTGAAAGAAAACCTACATATAAGTGGACCTGCACAGATCAAATCCATGTTATTCATGAGTAAGCTATATATGCCAACAAGTTATAAAACCTAGTAGAAATTGAAAAATTCTCAAACATATACAACCTACCAAGATTTAACTCAAGAAAACAAACTTGAACAGAACAATTTTAAGTAATGAGATTGACTCAGTAATGAAAAGTTTCCCAACAAAGAAAAGCCTAAGACCAGATGGCTTCACTGCTGTATTCTATCAAACATTTAAAATACTGATACAAATTCCTTCCTAACTTTTCAAAATGTTGAAGAGAAATACATTTCTTCAAACTTAATCTACAAAGTCATCATTGTCCTGACACCAAAATCAGACAAGGACATAACAAAAAAAGAAAATGATGGGACAATATCTCTAATAAACAGGGATGCAAAAATCCTCAACAAAATACTAGCCATCCAAATCCAGCAGCACATTAAAAAGATCATTGATTATGATCAAATGGGATTTATTGAAGGAATTTGAGGATGATTTGGCATATGTAAATCAATAAATATCATATAGCATATCAACAGAATGAAGTACAAACACCGTATCATCATCTCAATAGACACAAAGAAAGCATTTTATAGAATTCCACATGAATTCATTATAAAAATTCTCAAGTCAACAAGGTACAGAATGTATCTCAACACACACAATGGAATATTATTTTGCAATATAAAAGAATAAAATTCTGTCATTCACAGCCTTGTGGATAAGATTGGAAAACATTATGTTAAGTGAAATAAGGGAAAGAAAGATAAATAGCACATATTCTCAGTCATATGTAGAAATTACAAATATTGATCTCATAGAAGTGAAGAGTAGAATAATGGTTACTGGTGATTGGGAAAGGTAGAATAAAGGAGAGGATAACCAGAGATTGGTCAGTGGATACAAAAGTGCAGCTAAATATGAGGAATAAGTTGTGGTGTAGTAGAGCACTCTAGGGTAACTATAATAAACAACAATGTATTTTATATTTTCAAATAGCTCCAAGAGTGAATTTTGAATGTTTTCAACACAAAGAAACGGCAACTGTTTGAGGTGATGGATATGCTAATCACCCTGACTTGGTCATTATGCATTGTATACATGTATCAAAACATCATACCATACTCCATAAATATGTATAATTATTATGTAACAATTTAAAATAATAATGTTTTTAAATGTGGCAAAATATTATTATAAATAGCTAGAATGTATGAATATATTTTAGGGATTTATTTTTAAAAATAATTTTATATCATTTAAAGATTCACAAAAAAATGTCTTATAAGGCATCATTTGCAATAGTGAAAACAGCCAATAGACTATAAATTTTAATAACTAGTCCAGTGGTACAATAATATTAATAACCCACTGTGTGGTGAAATATTTATGACATAATAGTAAGAAGATAAGAAAGCTGCAATGTTGAATGCATAAACTAACTCAAACGTCTATAATAAATGCAAATACATTTTATATATTTATAATAGTAAACTTAGAAAGAAGTTGGTTACAATATTTATAATGTTTATCACCAAGTTAGGATTAAGATTGATTAATCCAAATGGGGAGGCTTTATTCTATAGTGAGAGTGCAAAGACTCTGAAAGCAGATTCGTGAGCTTTGTATACCAGTCCTGGTACTTTAGAGAAGTTACTTAATATTTCTGAATATTAATTTTTTCATAGTATTTTAAAAGTACACACATGCATTTGGTGGAGTTTTAGAGCCTTTATTGATTAAAATATGTAAAAGAATGTAGTCTAATTTTTGTCACATGAAAGGAGCTAAATAAACATTAGATCTTTTATATTCTTTATAAATTGTTATGTTTTCCAAGTTTTCTACCACTGAGTTTGTAATTTTGTTTTGGAGTTAGATATTTTTCTGAATGCTTATTATCCTCTTTCTCTTTGCTGTCCCATTGTGCCTGACCTAAGACAAACAAAAATCCTGTATCCTCACTCCACTAATACAAGTCAATAGCCCAAAGAGGAGAGAAAAAAATATAATAAGCCAATTATATTATTGCTTTTATGTTTGCTAAATCTATTTACTCTCTGGAAATACATATTTTTAAAACATTACTTGTAAACTGCACTGTATGCCTGGAAGAAGGAATTTTTTAAACTCTATTTTATTTCTCAGCATATAACACAAAGCCAGAACCAAGATATTCATAAAAACCCATGAAATTAAGTGGGTCTGCAGACATAAAATGCCAGGCATTCGTAGCAGAAAATGGGAAATATTTCCAAAGTGAGGATATTTCTGGTACGGTACATTTTAAACCAAGCAGGAAACCACTTAGTCAACTGTATCAGTCAGGATTCAGTCAAAAGACAGAAACCAAATAGTAATTTAATCATGGGAAATTTAATATAAAAATTACTAACTTTGAAAGGAGCTTGGCATAACAAAGGACTTCTTAAAAATGAGAAATAGTCTTAAAAATACAGGAACAGTTGATATAAAGAGAGTATCAATGAAAGAGCATCCAACTACCTCACTTCTCAATATCACAGGGCTGAGATAAAGATGGTAAAGTTTTCTAAGGTGTAGCACTTTCAGAACTTGCTAGAAATTCACCATCTGAAATGCCAGGGTAAGTGCTCTACAGGGAAAGGTTGCCCCTCAGTTAGTGAGCAGCAGCACTCAGATCCTGGAGAAGCCACCTATATAACAAGAGCCTAATGCTATTGAATCTACCCATAATTTAAGAGCCTGGTGATGGATGTGTGATGCATACATTAAGGAGACTGCCACACGAAGCACACTGGAACTTCCTTCTGCTCCAGTCTCCCTCCAGTGCCCTCTACTGATATGCTCTCTCATGGCAGCTGGCAAAAGAAAAATATTTGTAGGGCTCACCTCCATTATCACAGAGTAAGTAATAAAGGTGGATTTGGAACTGAGAGAAATTGGTATCTGTCAATGTTCACATTTTTGGTTACTCACTTTCCGCATTCACCTTTATACACACATTTGTATTTTATAATAACAACATATCTTTATCCCTTCCCCTAAAAAGATAAAGCTATTCTTTCTACAAGTGAAGTTCCCATCTGTTCCCCAAAATGAGAGGAGGCAGAGTCCCAACAATCATTATATCCATCACTGGCTTTGACAAGTACTACTCAAATCTCAGCACAGTTCCGTGGTATATTCTATTACCTAAAGGCCCAAGGTTAACATTAACTTCTAATAATTTGCATATAAAACAAAAATAAGAGGTTAGAGAAAAAGAAAATTATTAGCACGTGCCAATAAACACACACATATAACCAGCAAGAAGAAAAAATACAAAGCTACCACATTCTTCGTCTCTGTAATTGGTCACAAGAACATAGTTAATGCATATTACTTCATTCTACTACTATTCACTTCATACTTCCCCTGCCCTCAGCCAGACTGTCAGTTGATCAGGGTTCTTTATCTATTGGAGTAACGCAAATCTTCTTTCTTGAAACATCTGAGTTAGCAATCATGCTATTATTTGTTACTGTGTTTTTAGTGTTTCATTAACCTTCATTATTGGGCATGGAAGTACTAAGAAATACACTAGAGGATTTGCTGGGTTTCAGATTTAGTCCTGCTTATCCTCATTGTGCAGTAACAGACCAGCTTCCCTTTGGCAATTGGGAGAAATCACTCCATTGGGTAGAGTACTTTTTTTTTTCTGCCTGTTAGTTCAGTGGCATTAAGAGACCAAACTGACCAGGTAGCAGCTTCATCTTCCAATTTAGTGGAATCAATATTGTGTCCCATAGTTGATCCATATTTACCTTGGAGACTAAGAGTTCCAAATCAGCAGAGTCCAAGATTACTAGAATAGAAAGCAAAAATTTGCAAGAGGATTACTGAGCATAATAGTAACAAAAGCCACTCTGATTTTCATCATTTGATTCCCAGACTCATGTCTTTTGGCTATGGCAGAAATAGCATTGTACAATGACCTCTGCTTTAAAATGTATACTTTATCTTGCATGTTAGAACCTCATCCTTTCAAGTTGTTATCTCTCAATTGGCTCTGGAACTGAGTCTTTAGCAAGCCATTTTATATTTCTATTTACTCTGTAACTTCTGGTTGATGGAGTGTTTAGAATGGCTAATTGATTCTATGGGCATGAGCCATTGCTGTACTTTCTTTGTGTTGAAACTAATTCTTTGATCAAAAGAAATGCTATATAAATGGCATGACATTGGGAAGGGGTTCTCTGACTTTAGTGATTGTAGTACTCTCAAAAGCTCTGATCTTCCCCATGATTGTTTCCTAACGTGATCAACCCACCACAAGATGGCTGGATGGTTCCCCTGAAGAATGGTGCCATACTGAGAACTAAATATTTCTCCTTATCAACAGGTTAGTAACTCAGCATTTACATTAGCAAGGTCATACTTGGTAAGATAAATTCCATGTTGTTAAGCCATGTGTAGTCTGTTCCTCCCATCATGATAACTTTGCTCAGGAGCCCATTAACCAAGAAATAGCGAATGTAGTAAAAAGAGATTGATTGACATCCACAGAATGTGTCATTCTGTCCACCTAATTATTACCATCTTCCACAGCAGTGAATAAACTTTGATCAGAATTCATATGCATCACAAATATCTTCACAATCTCTGCCCATATTGAGAAACACCCATCTTTTTTCCAGACTTCCTGGTTGCCAATCATACAATTCTGTTTCTGTCATGTCCTTAACCATCCATACAAATCATTAGCAATTACTTATAAAGTAATGAAAATTCTTCCTCTCACTGAGAAGAACTTCTTTCACTCTTATCCTTCAGGGAGCACCCCTAAATGGGTAGTAATATTGCAGCTATCCACTTTTGAGTGGTACAAGCATATGCAAATTCCTCATAACTTTCAGACCCACCTAAGTTGAGTTTCTTATGGACTATTTTAATGTTATAATACATATTCCTGAGCACGCCCAAATTTACAGCCTGGTGGATCAGACTATAATCAACTCATGATGGAAAGCTCAGGTCTCATGATCAGCTGATGTCCCTTTGTTAGAAGTTCAGTCTCCACCAACACCCAAAGCAAGCCATTACCTATTACTCAAAATAGCTACAAGAGAAAGCATCAATTTCCTCCAAAATCCTAGAGTTCTGGACTGTGATTATTCTCTTGGTGCTTCCCAGGGACTTCATACAGGATCTACACTTGCCACCAATATTTTAAATAAATGATTTATACTGGACCTGATAGATCAGGAAGGCCACATGGTACTGTAGCCTTTACTACAGCTTGAAATTGCTGCAGAGATTTAAGGCCACTTCTAGCTGAATGAGAAAACAAAAATTCTAAACTCTCTAAAAAGTTTAGCCATGTCAATTAATTACCTAATGTAGTGGCATAATCCACCACATTTTTTAATCTAACACCATTAGAATATATTTCTACACATTTTCCACAGATTTCTCCCAAAATATTTTAGTAACATTTTGTGATTTTTATGGTGATTAACTATTGTCCAAGGTCATAGTGACTTGTCTCCTTAGAATACACTGATATTTTATTCTAGTTATGAAATAGCAGCAACAAGGGATAGTTGTAGGTCTTAGTTGTAGGTCTTCAGAAGAATGAACTTCCTCCTTCAAGTCATCTTAGTCAAGCAAACTTGTCTCTCACAGGGTTTTCAAATTAAGTAAAACTGTTTTTTCAAGTACCAGAGTGAAAAACAATTCCACTGGAAAGGGTATGAAAAAGTGATTTAGAGGGTCAAGATTCCCTATTTCATCTAGATTCAACAAGATGTCCCCATTCCAACAAGATCTCCCATCCAAGATCCAAATCCTTCCCAACCAGTGTCCTAACTTTCGCATGAAAAACACTGACAAGACAGTGAATTCAATTGTTATTGTAATTCATCAACATGCTAACATACAATTAAATTTTGTGTTTGATTTTCAGAAATAACTATGACTTCAAAAAAATTTAAAATTCATTTTAGCACTTTCATGGGAACTCTCTAGTGTTTGAAACTGTGGCTTCAACTTACAGTTAAGGGATTTGATCTTGTTATTTTATTTCCTTAAGCACTGAAGCACAGTAAAAAGAATCCATGTTATACAATAATCCTTATAGATATCATTACTACCTTTATTCATAATTGGCACCTTAGAAAATAACAAGAGAATTTTATTATCTTTATTTTCTCCTGATAAGTAAAACTTTCCGGCCAAACCTCAAAGAATTCCTTAATTCTTTGAGTCAACTCTTGATTTTGTATAAATTTTACATTTTGCTAAGGTCTAAATTAGCTTAGGATGATCAGGATGCCCTTGGTGCTTTCATGTAGATTTAATACTACTTGGGCTCATTAGTTATAATTTTATAACAATCCTTATTCCATTTTCAACTCATAAGTTTCATAGAACTTGGATACCAATGGTTATTGTTTTATTTGTACTTGAAAAGCATAGAGTCCTGGCAGATAGTGTGTGTATACAGAACTTTAGGAAAATATTTTTCCCAAAGTATGAATAGAAAATAAAAGTATTTAAGAGTCTTACTGATCTTGGGAATATGTCATCGCTTGGCAAATGTGTATATGCTGATCTCTACTTCTAGTCATTTAATAAGGCAGGGAAGATTGGCTTTACTCTGGACTTTCAGTCAAAAACAGAATATTTACTTTTCTTTCTTTGCTCTCTAAATAAAGACAAGAATATTTCCATTTGACAGAGAGAAATTGGGACACAAGACAAAAGTGAGATACTATTGTCAGTTTGAGGGCAGATATATCTGTGTTCACTCAGCTTCTCACTGAATTGAAGACCAATAGGAAGAAAAGGACTGTAGCTCTATCTCAGTCACCAGGGAAGTAACATCATTAATAACAAGACACAGTAGCAAGCAATTCAGTTTAAGCTTGACTCCTGGAAAGTACCACAGGAAGTGTAAAAATAGTTGAAATTAAGAGAAGTATCTTTTCTTCATCTATTTTCATGGTATTACAAAAACTCAATGTGTCTTCATCTTACAAGAAAGGACTCTTAAATGTCATCTTCTCTAAAATAGCATGCTCCTGTGCTGACACAAATATTCATGGTATGGCATCCTTTACCCCAGTAAATTTCCTTTTTAGAATGCAGATTTTTGAAAACTTCCAAAATGCTTGAACTCTATCTACTTCCTACATCTAAAGTAAGAGACTATGAGTAATCTATTCTGTTACTAACCCTGAGCCAAAAGATGTTCAAAAGCAAAAGCAGCCAAAGCACCACCTCTTTACTCAACAGCATCTACTTGAAATAACTACATAATTAGGATATCACAGAAAAGATGGATCTTTATAACAAGGAAAGCAAGTCAGTTGTAAAAATTTCAGCATAGTCATCTTTTATGATTGTTGTTTGGCAAGTAATCATAAAACGTCATTATTTACTATTAGTCTTTTTGCATTAAATTTTTTTAAAAGGAAAAAATAGCCAGGCATGGTGGCTCATAACTATAATCCCGCACTTTGGGAGGCTGAGATGGGTGGATCACCTGAGTTCAGGAGTTCAAGACTAGCCTGGCCAAGATGGCGAAACCCCATCTTTACTAAAAATACCAAAATTAGCTGGGCATGGTGGCAGGCACCTGTAATTCCAGCTACTCAGGAAGCTGAGGCAGGAGAATCACTTGAACCCAGGAGGTGGAGGCTACAGTGAGCCGCAGATAAGACAACCACTGTTTAGAAAATATAAAAAAGGTTAGATAATCTCACATGGAAAAATAAATATAACTAGAAGTCAAGTTTTTGTTTGTTTGCTTTAATCTAATTCTGAAGCAGGATCTCATATCTAAGGGAAAAGAGGCAGAGCAGAAAGCATGAGATACATGTATATTTTGTTTATAAAGAAGGTTTTTTAGGAAAATGAAAATAAAATATTTTGGTAGACTGGATTAAACTTAACAATTTGATGTTGTCAAGATAATAAAAAATGGAAAGCACAAACCATCTTTACAACTCAGAGTTTAAACTACATGCTGAGCATAGACATGTGAGATCTCAATAATTTTTTTCAATCTCCACAATGGCCCATCCTATTTCTTAACATCACATGAAAGTCTTTTAGCATCCAGGTGCTTTTTTCTCAACATCAGCTACATAGACTTCTTTTCTTTGGTGGCATATTTTCTCACTCCAGGAGGTTAACGATTCCAAATGCCATTCTTACTGGTATATCTATAAAAATGCCCTTCATTCTACTTCCATTTTTCTTCTTGATCCTTCAATTTCCCCCCTTCTTTTCTTGTTAATTATATTAAAGTCATCTTTCTGGGTGTGACATCACTGAAATCATGGAGTGGGGATATCCAAAACTGTTTCTTTCCCCTAAAGCAATAATTAGGCTAGCAAAATAACTATCAGAATCAAAAATTTTAAGACCCTGAAATGCCATAAAAAATTAATACAATGAAGGGAAGGATCAATGAAGACAGAAGCTCGTGAAATTTTTTAAGAAAGCATCTGGTATTTGAACTTATTTATCTACCATTACTTGCTCTCAAGCTTAGTGGTGACAACACGTGGCAGCCTGCATTCCTGGTGCAGCTTGTTGGTGCCACAGGAACAATATACATCTTATTCTCAAAGTACTGTGGTTTTCTAGTTTTACCTGTCTGGTGGCTTCCTAAGAGATCTGTTCAGGAACCTATCTTTGTTTCACCCACCTCAGAGTTTTCCCAGGATTGAATGTTACTCCTGAGCAGTGTTCATTGAAAGACTGAAAAGTTAATAAACTAGCCAGACACCTGAAGCAAGGGATAGCAGTTAGAGCAAGCAATAGACATATGTAAATGTATGGGAAGAAAAAACCTGAGGAAGGAGATACAATGGAAATAGTATCTTCCAAGAAATCTTACACATATTGAGGAAACTAGAAGACCATACACATTCCCAGGACAAGACATATACCCAGAAAATATCTGAGAAGACACTAATCTTTCACCTATGGCTGACAATAAGGCCCCATGTAAGCAGGAAGTGAAATCTAAGGCAGAGTAGTAAACAGCTTGAATAAGCACTAAAGGAGTGCCCAACACAGAAACAAATTTCAAAGACCAGGAGAGATGGTGGTGGTTGTTGTTGCTATTGTTGTTGTTTTGACTACAAGCATTTAAGGATATTGAATTTAAGCCCCATGATTATATATATATATATATATATATATATATGTAAAATATATAATTTTTATATTATATATATAAAATTTTTGTATTATATATATAAAAGGCAAGACAAGATGAAAGGAAATCAGAATAGTTTAATACAAAAAAATTAGTTAAACACAAAAGAAGGCAGTAATGGAGGGGGACAAAAAAAAAGCTGCAAGCCAAAAAACAAATGACAAATTATTCTTTATAAGTAATTACTTTAAATGTAAATGGATTATACTCTCCATTAAAAAGGCATAGATTGGCAGACTAGATTAAAAATAAATGATTCAATGTGTTGACCATGAGATTGACTTTAGATATAAAGATAACAAAGTGTTGATTGAAAGTGAAAGAATGTAAAGGATAGTCCATGTAAATAGCAAACAAATGTACTGGAATCACTATGCTAATATCAGACAAAATAGATGTTAAGTTAAAAACTCCTACAAAGGACAAAAATATTGATATTGATAAAAGGATCAAATGATAAAGATAATATAACATTTAAAAGCGTGTAAAGATTATTGCCAAAAAGGCCAATCCAAGCAGAAGACATAAACATACATGTATCTAACAACAGAATTCAAAAATACATGAAGAAAATTATGATAATTGAAGGAGGAAATTAACAACTCTATGATTAGAATTGGATATTCTCATACATCATTTTTAGTAATACACAGAATTACTAGTAAGATCAACAAGAAAATAGAGAACTAGAACAAAATGATTAATCAATTATTAACAGACATACTCACTGACTAACATATACAACATTTCACCCAACAGTAAGAGAACACACATTCTTTTCAAATGCACATGAAACATTTTTTTGGGATAGATCATATATTTGTCTACAAAACAAGTCTCAATAAACTTTAGAAAATTAAAATCATACCAATTATCTTCTCCAACCATAATGTTATGAAGCTAGAAATCAATAACAAAAAATTAGAAATTTCACAAATATGTGGGAATTTAAAAACATACTTTTAAACAACCAAAAAGTCAAAGAACTCACAAAGGGAAATTAAAAATAGAAATTAATGAAAATGAAAACACAACATATCAAAGCTTTTTGAATGTAGTGAAGGCAATCCTCAGAGAGAAATTTTTAGTTGCAATCCTTTCATTAAAAAGAAAAATATTGGGGGAGGCTGGACAAGATGGCTGCCTAGACACAGCCAGGTGAAAAGCTGTCACTGAGGGAATAAAGACAGCTGGTGTACTCCTAACAGATCTTCAGAGGGAAGGCACTGAGAGTTGACAGAGGGACGACACAGATGCTAGCCTGAAGGAAAAAGAAGCTGGGAACTCTGCATGGGCCTTACACACTGGGACTTGTTCCTGGCCTCCAATGACTCTGGAGGAACAAGTGAGTCAAACTGGCAAGGAGCAGTCTGCTGTCACCCTGGGCCTCTGGAATCTCAATAGGAAGAAACCTCTCAAGCACCATGGACACTCAACAGGAAGAGATCTCTTGACCACTACAGATACTCAAGTTGGCAGGGAGGGCTTCTTAGAGAAAGGGTCGAAGCAGCACATCAGCTGATGTGGAGCCCAGAGGGTTTGACGTGGGAGCCTCTCTAGTGAATCACGGCCAGGGATGCCCATCCCCCTAGCCTGGACTTGCTCCCATAGAAGATTCTGGCTCTAGGGGAACTGTCAGACCTGAACTCTGCAAGGTGGTCTTGCCCATCAGTTGGGGCTTGTTTGACCTGAGCACCCCTTGGTCTGCTGGACTCTCCCAGTGCTCCAGTCTGGCGAAACCTGTGTGCAGGGCTGCCTCAGGTGTCCACATCATATATCCTGCATTTGTGGACTATGCTGACTGGCAGAGAGCTCCAGTGGGGCAGCCCCTGTGGCCACACAATAAGCTCTCTCACTCCCTACCCACCACTGCAGCTTCTCCAGGACCCACGGCCACCCTGCAACATCACTTTGCTGGTACACATGTGCACGGGTGGGTTTTTCCTTCCCCTCCCTCCCAGTGCTCCCTGTCCCCTGCCACTGATGCAGCATGAGTGCACTCTGCCCCCTGTCTCCATACCACCATTGCAGTTGGAGCCTTGGCAGGCAAACAGCCAGCCAGCCCCTACACTCGCCAGCACCCCTTCTCTGAAACAACACTGCTGCAGGAGTGAAACTAGGCACAGAGAACAGCATACCTTCTCCTGCGCTGAGCAATCACCCCGCTTGCAGCACACTGAGAGCTCACACAGACCTACACCCATCCGCCTCTCATCTGTGCCCCATGCCAACACCACCACCAGCACAACTGCATGCACAGTCAACCAGTAGGGAACCCACACCCCCACACACATGGTGTGCTGCATCCTCTGCCACTGTTGTGAATGTCCATATGGTGACAGGAACCCCAGCACGTGCTAGCACCTTACCACAGCTGACAAGTGTGCACCCTGCCATGCTGCCACTGCCCCTGTGCTGTCACATGATAGTAGGCTGGATCCCACTACCACCATGCTATGAAACACTGTGGCTGTCATCTCCCACTGGATTGTAGTGACCAGCAGTCTGGGAGCACCTCAACGCCCTCAGTGCAGTGCAGTGGATTCCTAATCCTGAGGAGCTGGAAAACAAAGTCAAGCCCAATACAAGTTCCCCAGAGTTAAAGCATATAGTGAAGGAGTTTGGAGCTGAGCATAGGTCCACTGAAACCTTCCAGAAAAGAGCCAGTGGACTGAATCCACCTTATACCACAATCAAACTTTTAGGGTCATCAAATATAATGAAAAAAAAAATCCAAAACTCAGCAACTTAAAAGATTGAAGGAACATATGCCCACAACGATGAGAAAGAACCAGCACAAACATGCTCACAACTCAAAAAGCCAGAGTGGCTTGTTTCTTTTTCTCCAAACAACTGCCCTACATCTCCAGCAAGAGTTTGGAACCAGGCTGAGATGACTGAAGTGACAGAAATAGAATTCAGAGTATCAATAGAAACAAAGATTATTGAGATTCAGGAATGTGTTGAAACCCAGTCCAAGGAAGCTAAGAATCAGCATAAAATGACATAAACCACTAACTAAATTAACAAAGAAGAAAAGGGAGAAGCTGACAGAGAAGCCGACAGACAAAATAGTCAGTATAGAAAAGAACAGAACTGACCAGATAGAGCTGAAAGAAAAACACATGATAAAAATATTATAATGCAATCACAAGTTTTTTTTTTGTTCCTTGTTTTTTGAGACAGGGTCTCACTCTGTCGCTCAAGCAAGAGTGCAGTGAGGCAATGTGGCTCACTGCAACCTCCACTTCCCAGGTTCAAGTGATTCTTGTGCCTCAGCCTCCCAAATAGCTGGGACCAGAGGCGCATGCCACCATGCCCAGCTAATGTTTTGTATTTTTAGTAGAGACTGGGTTTCGCTCTGTTGGCCAGGCTGGTTTCAAACTCCTGATATCAGGTGATCTGCTTGCCTCAGCCTACCAAATTGCTAGGATTATAGGAGTGAGCCATGGCACCTAGGCTTAATCACAAGCACTAATAGTAAAATAGACCAAGCAGAGGAAAAAGTCTCAGAGCTTAGAGACTGGCTTTCTGAAATAAGACAGGCAGACAAAAACAGAGAAAAAAAGAATAAAAAGGAAAAAACAAAACCTCCAAGAAATATGAAATTATGTAAAGAGACCAAATTGATGACTCACTGTCCCTGAAAGATATGGGGACAATATAAGAAAATTGGAAAACATATTTCAAAATATCATCCATGAGAACTTCCCCAACCTAACTAAAGAAACCAATATTCAAATTCAGGAAATGTAGAGAACCCAGTAAAATATTTCACAAGATGATGATCCCCAAGACACATAATTATCAGATTTTTCAAGGTCAAAATGAAAGAAAAAAATGTTAAAGGCAGCTAGAGAGAAAGGTCAGATTACCTACAAAGGGAAGCTCATGAGACTAACAGCGGACCTTGCAGCATAAACCCTGTAAGTCAGAAGAGGCTGGGGGCCTATATCTAATGTTTGTAAAGAAAAGAAATGCCAATCCAGAATTACATATCCAGCCAAACCATATTTCATTCTTGAAGGAGAAATAAGGCCCTTCTCAGACAAGCAAATACTGAGGGAATTTGTTAATACCAAACTTACCTTACAAGAGCTTCTGAAGGAAGCACTAAATATGAAAAGTAAAGACTGTTACCACACACTACCAAAACACTGAAGTACACAGACCAGTGACACTGTAAAGCAATCATACAAACAAGTCTGCATAATAATCAGCTAGCATCATGGTAACAGGATCAAATTCACACATATCAATACTAACCTTGTAAATTGGCTAAATTCTTCAATTAAAAGCAGAGCGGCAAGCTGGATTAAGACCCAAGATCCATTGTTATGCTGTCTATGAGAGACCTATCTTACATGCAATGACACCCATAGGCTCAAAATAAAGGAATGGAGAAAAATCTACCAAGCAAGAGGAAATCAGGAAAAAACAGTTGTTGCAATTCTAATTTCAGAAAGAAAAAAAAAAAAGCAGACTTTAAACCAACAAAAGTCAAAAAAAGCAAATAAAGGCATTACATAATGGCAAATTGTTCAATTAAACCAGAAGACCTAACTATACTAAATATATATTTATCCAATACAGGGGCACTTGGTTTCATAAAGCAAGTTCTTAGAGACCTTCAAAGAGACTTAGACTCCCAAACAATAATAGTGGGAGACGTATTATGTCAATGAAGTGGAAAATTCACAAGGTATTCAGAATGTGAACTCAGCACTGGATCAAATAAACCTGATAAATATCTGTAGAACTCTCCACCTCAAAACAACAGAATATACATTCTTTTCATTGCCACATGGCAAATGGGATACTCTAAATCAACCACATAATAGGACAACAAAATATTCCTCAGCAAAGCAAAAGAATTAAAAGTATAAGAACCACTTTCTTTGACCGTAGCACAATAAAATTCGAAGCAAAGACTAAGAAAATTGTTCAAAACCATACAATTACATGAAAATTGAATATCCTGCTCATGAATGGCTTTTGGGCAAATAATGAAATTAAGATAGAAATCAAGAAGTTCTTTGAAACTAATGAGAACAAAGATACAACATACCAGAACCTCTAGGACACAGCTAAGGCAGTGTTAAGAGGGAAACTTATAGCACTAAATGCCTATATCAAAAAGAAAAATCTTAGTTTAGCAACCTAATGTCACAACTAGAAGACCTAAAGAACCAAGAGCAAACAAATCCCAAACCTAAAAGAACACAGGAAATAATAAAAATCTGAGCTGAACTGAAGGAGATTGAGATAAGAAAAAAACATTCAAAAGTTCAACAATTCTGGGAGTTGGTTTTTTGAAAAAATTAATAAAATAAATAGACCACTAACTAAATTAATGAAGAAGAAAAGGGAGATGATTCAAATAAACACAATTAGAAATGTCAAAGGGGACATTACCACTGAGCCACAGAAATACAAATAATTATCAGAGAATATTATGAGCACTTCTATGAACACAAACTAGAAAATCTAGAAGAAATGCATAATTCCTAGACACTTAAACCCTCCCAAGAATGAACCAAGAAGAAATCATATCCCTGGAATGATTAGTAATGAGGAGGAGGGACTCCTAAGTTATTCTATGAAGCCAGCATCATCTTGATACCAAAACCTAGCAGAGACACAACAACAAAAAAATAAAACTTCAGACCAATAGCCTTAATGAACATTGTTGCAAAAATTCTCAACAAATGAACAGCAAATTGAACTACCAGCTCATCAAAAGGCTTATCAGCCAGGCATAGTGGCTCACTCCTGTAATCCCAGAATGTAAGGAGGCTAAGGTGAGTGGATAGAATTTGAGACCAGTCTGGGAAACACGGCAAAGCCCTACCTCTACAAAAAATAAACAAATTAGCCAGCCATGGTTGTGCAGTCCTGTAGCCCCAGCTACCTGGGAGGCTGAGGTGGAAGGATTACTTGAGCCCTGGAGGTCAGAGCTGCAGTGAGCCAAAATTACGCCACTGCATTCCAACCTGGGCAACAGAGACCTGTCTCAAAAAAAAAAAAAAATTAAATAAGAAAGAAAAAAAAAAAAAGAAAACAAAACAAAACCTAATCCACTATGATTAAGTAGGCTTATTTCTGGAATGTAAGTTTGGTTCAGTGTATGAAAATCAATAAATGTGTTTCATCACATAAACAGAACTAAAGACAAAAACAACATGATTATCTCAATAGATGCGGAAAGGCTTTTGACAAAATTCAACACCCTCATTAATATAGAAAACTCTCAATAAACTAGGTATTGAAGGAACATACTTCAAAATAGTAAAAGCCATCTATGACAACCCAGAGCCAACAACATACTAGCAAAAGCTCGAAGCATTCCCCTTGAAAACCAGCACAAGTCAAGGCTGTCCTCTCTCACCACTTCTATGCAACACAGTACTGGAAGTGCTGGTCAGAACAATCAGCCAAGAGAAAGAAATGAACATCCAAATAGGCAGAGAGGAAGTCAGACTATCCCTGTTTGCAGATGACATGATCCTATATCTAGAAAAATCCATAGTCTTGGACCAAAAGCTCCTTAAGTTGATAAACAACATCAGCAGAATCTCAGGATACAAAAACAATGTACAAAAATCAGGAGCATTTCTATTCACCAACAATAGGCAAGCTGAGAGCCAACTCAAGAACATAATCACATTCCCAATTGTCACATAAAAAACAAAATACCTAGGAATATAGCCAACCAGAAAAGTACAGCCAAACAGGAAAGTGAAAGAGCTCTACAAGGAAAACTACAAAATACTGCTTAAAAAATCAGAGATGATGCAAACAAATGGAAAAATCATGCCATACTTATGGATAGGAAGAATCAATATTGTTAAAATGGCCATAATGCCCAAAGCAATTTACAGATTCAGTGCTATTCCTATCAAACTACCAATTATATTCTTTATAGAACTAGAAAAAAAAACTGTTTAAAAATTCACAGGGAACCAAAAAAGAGCCTGAATACCCAAAGCCATCCAAAGCAAAAAGAACATACATGAAGGCATTACACTACCTAACTTAAAACTATACTACAGGGCTGCAGTAAGCGAAATAGCTTAGTACTGGTCAAGAAAAAAAAATGACACATAGACCAATGGAACAGAATAGAGAGCTCAGAAATAAGACCACACACCTACAACCATCTGATCTTTGACAAAGCTGACAAAAACAAGCAGTGGGGAAAGGACTCCTTATTCGATAAGTAGTGCTAGGGTAACTGGTTAGTCACGTGCAGAAGACTGAAACTAGACCTCTTCCATACGCCATATACAAAAGCCAAATCAAAATGGATTTAAAACTTCACTATAAAAACCCTGGAAGACAACCTAGGCAATACTGCTCTGAACATAGGAACGGGCACAGATTTTATAATGAAGATGCAACTGCAACAAAAGCAAAATTTGACAGATGGAACGAATTAAACTTAAGAGCATTTTCACAGCAAAAGAAACTATTGAAAGAATAAACAGACAACCTTCAGAATGGAGGAAAGTTTTTGCAAACTGTGGATCTAAAAAAGGTCTAATATCCAGCATCCAGAAAGGACTTAAACAAATTTACTAGTAAAAACCCAACCTTATTTAAAAAGTGGGCAAATGATATGGACAGACACTTTTCAAAAGAAGACGTGCATTCTATGCAAAAATCAACTCACAAGAGCTAAATGTAAAACCGGAAACCACCAAACTCCTACAAAAAAACACAGGGGAAAAGTTCCTTGACATTGGCCTTGGCAATGAGTATTGGATGTCACACCAAAGCTCAGGTTGCAGGAAAAAAAAAAAAAAAAAAATATATATATATATATATATATATATACATATGAGACACTACATCAAACTGTTTCTGCACAACAAAGGAAACAATTAATAAAATTAAAAAGCAGCCTATGAACTGGAAATAAATCATGGCCACCACACATCTCATAAAGGATTAATATCCAAAATTTATAAAGAACTCAACTTAATAAAAGAAAAATGAATAGCACAATTGAAATATGTAGAAAGGACCTGAGAAGACATCTCTCCAAAGAAGACATAAAAATGAGCAACAGGTATATAAAAAGATACTCAATATCACTAATCATAAAAGAAGTATAAATTAAAGCCACTGTGAGATTTGACCTTATAACCACAATGATGAATACTATCAAAAAACAAGAGATAACAAATGTTGGTGAGGATGTTGAGAAAAAAGGAATCCTTGCACACTATTGGTGGACATGTATATTGATATAGCTATTATGTAAAACAGTATAGAATTTCTAAAGAAATTAAAATAGAGCTACTATATGACCTAGCAATTCCTATTCTGGTTATATACTTAAAGGAGATGAAGTTACTACCCAGTAAAGATATCTGCATTCCCATATTCATTGCAGCATTATTCCCAATAGTCAAGATATGGAAACAACTGAAGTGATTATCAGTGGATGAATAGATAACAAAATGTGGTATATATAATATTATTCAGCCTTTAAAGAGGATATTCTGCCATTTGCCACAACATAAGCAGATCTGGAGGACATTATGCTAAATGAAATAAGCCAGGCACAGAAAGAAAAGTATTGCGTGATCTCACTTATTACATGTAACAAAAACAAAGAGCTCAAACACACAGAAATGAGAATAAAACTGTGGTTATCATGGAGAATGGGAGGAGAGGAAGTGGGGGGATGGTCATGCATACAAACAGCAAATAGGTAGGATAAACCAGTCTAGAAATCTAATGTGTGGCATGAAGATTAAAGTTAATAAAATTGTACTCTATTTGAGATTTGTGTTAAATAACTGGATTTTAACTACTTTTATCAGAAAATGTAACTGTGTGAGATGATAGCTTTGTCAATCTGATTCACTATAGTAACCACTGTACTATCCACATGTTATCTACGTGGCTCTATGTGACTATATGTATCCCATAACAACCTGTTGTAAATCTCAAATATACACAATAGAATTTTCAAGTCGTGAGGAAGAGTTGATTGAACTCATGGATCTGGCTGGCCTCTCTTTTCTTTTTCATTTAAACTAATTTAAGCTGTGTTTCCATCAGTAGCAAATGAAAAGAGTCCTGGTACTCAGAGCATCACTAAGGTAACCCAAGTTTGTGAATCTTCCTAAGGCCAGAAATAACTCCCTGAGGGGGAAATATGGGGAGAGAAAAATACAGTTGTGTAGGAATATATTACCCGAACTAATTGTGCTAATCCTTTTATCTCCTTTGAAAGCCAATAAAAAACCTAACCCTTAATTAGTGAGCTAGAATTTAGTCCATCTCTTTATGGGTTAAATGTCTCACTTGGATTCTAAAATTTTGGAGGTAGAATAAGAGATGCAGCCAAGAACAAAGGAGGCAACTTGGGATTTTGCAAAGGCTATATGAAACTACTATGTATATTAGAAGAAGCAACTATTTTGCCTCAATGCAACGCTAAATGAATTTCACTTCATCTACTATGGCTTCAGCATTAAAACACATATAAACACAATTTTGTAAATATATTGGCATTTTTTACACCTTGAGTATGATGAACAATTAGGGATTTTATAGTATTTTTTAGGAATCTCATTTATAATATATAAGGTATTTTTTTAGAATGACTTCATTATATTTGACTGATAAAAAATGGAAATTTTCTGTTTCTCTGTTGAATTGCATACTACTTGCAAATTATTTCTTGTTTATATATCCAATAGTTTCAAGGCTGTTATACTATATTCAAGTATATGTATAGAAATATATATATATAGTTTCACATCAAATAATAGGTGTTTACTAAATATATTTGTCAAGGATAGAGGTAGAGCTTCATAAATTGTGAATATGTTAATGCTAAATGTACAGTCTAATTCAATAGATTTTAATAAGAAAATTTCTATGTTTGATACCATGTGATCCAAGCTCTCTTTATAAAAACATGAAAATAAAAAAGACACACATTCTTTTCCCCCAGAAGCATAGAATCTAGATATTGAAAAGCAAAAGGCAAAAAGATGGACAAGTAAATATGACACCAGGTTAATAATAAGAGAAGCAATAAAATCACAAATTGCTATAATCAATTATTCAGGCCAGTTCAGATTAGGGGATACCATGGAAGCTTCAGTAAGGATAAGAGCTCAATATCTGAGCTAAATATTGTTAGTGCTTTACCAGGTAGAAATCTTAATCCAGGTAAAAGAAAAAGTATAGCCAAAGGCCTCAAGGCAGAAAAGTATGGTTACTAGAGAGGAAAAGTGGTTACCGTAGAGGAGAATTAAAGTTAGCAATGGGAGACAGGGCTAGAATTTTGAGATCTTGGGAAATTTGGTCAAGACAAACTCCAAGTTGTTGTAAAATAACAGCTCTAGAAAAGTGGAAATCAACGCTTGAAAATGCTTCTAATATCTCATGTGTTTCGTATTTAAGCTGCAGTGACTTTGGGGCATGTGTTCATAGTCACCAGGGATGTGAAAGTTTGGAGAGTCAAAGCAAAAGTCATTTTCTGCCTTAGGGATGTTTAGATCTATGTTCAGCTTGGTTAATTTAAGTGCTTAACTTTTACTGGTTCACTTAGTAGAAGTTGCTGTTAGGAAAAAAAAAAACACTAAATCTCAATTATTATATGACCTTTTGGGAATTTAAAAGACAGTCTTGTCACTGGGTTCAAAAGCATCCCTTGCCCTTTTAGGAAACTTTTTCTTCATAGAAGGAAAGGCTTCCCTCTCTTTATTCACAGTTGTGTGTTCTCTAATAAGTGTGCCTTTTCCTTTCGGGCTGACCTGCTTTTACTTCAGTGCATGTTGTTTTCAAAGAGCCATTGATGTACAAGAAATCTTTTGCTTAAAAATAAAAAGAAATCTGGAAGAGTGAAATAGAAAGAAGAGATTGGAGGAAAAGAAAAAAATGATTTCTGGTGTTTGTTTTTGTATTTGTGGGTGGGTAGATAGATAAATATGAAGCAGAATTTGCACTAAAATAATCTACCTTCCAGCAAATTTCAAACTCTATATACTCATTATTTCATTCTTCCTTAATTCTATGCCTCACTTTGACCAAAAGAAGACATAAACAGATGAACTCCAAAGAAACTACTTTTTGAAATGAAACAAGAGAGGAAGAGAAATTACTTCTTTAATGTCAATTTATAGAATTCAAACCATTTCGTATGACCTTTGAAAATCCCCAGGTATAGGTCTTTGCCTCACCCAAGCATATTCCTTTATTCTGCTCTCAGCCACCTTGATTTCTGGGATCTCTGCTACAGTAGAGTTGATGTATTTATTGTTGTGTATGTGCAACTTGCTTTTGGTTTTGTCATGGCTATTGTATAAATTATTCTGAACATCAAAACTATGTTCTCTATTCTTTTCTATGTGTCCATCTGATTTATATGCTCAAGATCTGTCTTACCCAGAAGACCTTCCTTATTTTACTTTGTCTAAATAAACCTTTATTTTCATATCAAACGGAACTGATAAACTTTGGATTTCATTTTCTATGTGTTATAAAGTATATTAAGTATATGCTATTTATATTCTATATTCATTGCATTTCTTCAATTATATAATACATTCTTCAAGGGCACAAACAATGTTATATTCCTCTCCAATTTTTTTTGGCCCCTGTTTGTTCTTAACATGCCCATTTGAATTTGTGTCCTTCCATGCTACAAAAAGGGAAAAAAACTGATATGTGCATGGGCATGCACACACACATCCACATATGCACACATATGAAGGAATGTCAAAAAGTTCATGGAAAAAAATAATTAAAAGTTAAAAGTTAAAAATATAGGCTTTATTTATAAACATAGGCTTCAACAAATTCAAAACACTTTTGTAACTGACGATACTAGCCTTCAGTCCATCTCTAAGGAACTGCGGGTACTGGGAATTGATCCAAGTTAATAAAATTATTTTTTACATTATTAACTGATGCAAAATAGGTTTCCTTTAAATGTATTTTTTTAAATTAGGAATCAGGAAGAGCCAGTTGAGGACTGTAAGGTGGATGCCTAATAATTTCCCTTTGAAACTCTCACAAAATTGCCCTTGTTTGATGAGAGGAGTGAGGAGCATTGCTGTGATGGAGAAGTATTCTCTAGGGAAGTTTTCTGATATTTTTCTGCTGAGGCTGTGGCTAATTTTCTCAAAACACTCTCATAAAAGCAGATGATTTGTTCTTTGATGTTCTCTTTCTTCAGAAAGTCAACAAGCAAAATTCCTTGGGCATCACAAAAAACTGTTTTCACGCCCTTTGCTCTTGACCAATCTGCTTTTGCTTTCACTGGACCACTTTCTCCTCTTGGTAGCCATTGCCTTGATTGTGCTTTGTCTTCATGATCACACTGGTAAAGCCGTGTTTAATCTCTTGGTATAATTCTTCAAGGAAATGCTTCAGGATCTGCCTATTACTCTTTTAAAATTTCCATGGATAGCTCTACTCTTTCTGCACCTGATTTGGGTGCAAACGTTTTGGCACTGAGCAAGTGAAAAGTTTGCTCAATTTTAATTTTTAGTCAGAATTGTGTAAGCTGAACCAGTTGAGATGTCTTTTAAGTTGTCTATTATTTCTGCTACTAGCCATCAGTCTTCCCCAGTTAGGACACAAACAATATGGATTTTTTTCCTCACAAATTGATTTCGATGATCTGCCACTATGGGCTTCATTTTCGTCACCATCTTGTCCCTTCTTAAACAAGTTATCCATTTATAAACTGCTGATTTCTTTGGGGGCACTGTCCCCATAAATTTTTCATAAAGCATCAATGATTTCATCATTCTGCCACCCAAGTGTCACCATAAATTCAATGTTTGTTCTTGCTTCAATTTTATCAGAATTCATGTTGCTCTGATAAGGGCTCTTTTCAAACTGATCTTTTATTTTTCTTCCTGCCTCAAAGTAAATCCTGTTCAGACACGTTATACAAAGGTATGACAAGTTTGTTTTAGTGCAAAATATTTTGAAATCCATGTATAATTTTCCCGTAATATGCACGTTCCATGAATATTTTGAACTCTCCACATATACTAAGGCCTAGACTTAACCAGACATAATTTACATACACAAATGCACACACATCACTGAGCCTACACCAAAACTTTATTTTCTACATGCTTTTAAATCCTTTGCTTAGCATATTAACTTTATATATTGTTCTATTATACAATTTTAGCCAAGAGTCATATAGACCTGTATATTCCCCATGAAAGATAGCAAATATATCACTCCTTCCACCACTCTGCTTATTGCTGATGAAATACAGCACTTTTGCCAATAGACTTAGAGGAAGTTCCAGAATCATTCTCGATACAGCAAAGTATATTACAGGCAGTCACTAGCAGTGAATTGAAAATCACTTGAGAATAAAACTTATTTCTAATTTTTGCAAAACTGTCGGTTTGCTGAGGGCAACAACATGTATTTTATTTACTATATCATCATGAGTTGTACTTGGCTACATTTGAGAAAAACCTATAAGAGAGATTTAAGCAATGAGAAGCTACTTTTCAGACAATAAAATCTGTAGTCCAGTTATGATCTCGATACCTAAAGGAAGTAAGTGAGGACCCAGGCTCTTTTGAAGTGCCTTTATAAATTTGGGTATTAATTCTTTATGCATGTGTTGTGATTTCATCTTTCTGGGGATCCTTCCTTCATTGAATGAGATAGGCTAAAAACTTTCAACCTGCTTCAATATGAAAACAGTTTTTCTCTCTTCATTTGAAGATAAGCATTTTTTACTTTTACTCTTGAGGAAAGAAAGCCTTCCCTCTTTCATTGACAAATATACTGGAATTAATGGTGATTGTGGCACCAAATATGGCAATATCTTATGCTGGTTAAGGCTTTTTTGTTATGATCAAACGAAATGGATTCTAAGGTCAGAAGAATCCAAGATACCTCTGAATTTACCTAGGAATCAGGAATTATAAGTCTCCTAAGAGAAACAGATGGTCACAAATTAGCCAGGGAGAATAAATGAAGATCCAGTTATCAAGGTCTTTTTCTCTTCACTGACAGAAAAGGGACATCTGATTTTCCAAGGGAGAATATATTGGAGTTTCTGTTCATGTCTGTCAGACTGTGTTCATGGCAAGAAGAAATTTCCTTGGGGGTAAATCTGGCTGTAATTAAGAAACATTGCTACAGGCTAGTGAGGAAGATCAACTTGTATCAGGTAAGGATTTTTCTGGTTCTAGCATTGAATGTCCCACATACCAAGAAACCCAGTCTCAGGCAAAGCAGGATGGTTGGTCCTCATAACACTAGCCTATATGCAGGTGCACACACACTCACATGCATACACACACCTGCACACAAACATGCCAGACCCTCCTTGCTTTCCCATCTTCTACTGATGCTAATTCTCTCTTTACCTTGTATTTCTTCATAAGGCTATATGCTCTTCTTTTCTATTCACAATGAATCCTAACAATTACACAATCAAAAGCCTGAATCATTAGCAGTCCTCCACCTCAGAAAGAAAAAGAGAGGGAGGGCTTTCTTTCCCCAAGAGTTAAAGTAAAAAAATGCTTATCTTCAAATGAAGAGAGAAAAATTGTTTTCATATTGAAGCAGGTTGAAAGTTTCTAGCCTATCTTATTCAATGAAGGAGGGATCCCCAGAAAGATATGGAATCATCACACATGCACACACACATGCAAACAATTGTTATCATTAAGTGGCTTCCTGTTAAAAACTTTGAAGATGGCCGTATTTTAAATTATGCTGCCAATTATAAAATGCATCATCCTTCTCAATTGTGCATGGAATATAATAGACTCCTTGAGGAGTGTATGAAACCCAATTAGTTCTATACTCATTAGTTGACTGACACGAAAAAATGTTAGACTAAAGACACACCCACAGCAGTTTTGTAACTTGGAGACCTCCCCATATATAGGAACACAGGAGGTGCCTTTATTTTATTTTTTAAGTGAATACCGTAATCTTAAAAAATAAGAGTTAAGACATGAAGAGACTCTTCAATAATTCTCATGGTAGGACCAGATGGAACGTGGCTTCTGATGTAAAATTATGGACAATATTGAGGAGTCATGTAAGATAAAACCTGAAAAATGGAAGTACTGGATTTGACACCAGACAGAGGTTGATGTCCTCTTATAAGGTGTCTAACTCTGTAAGTCAGGGGTTTTAAATAAAAAAGCCAACAGGAGCCAAGTGGATAGGTTAAATACACCAGGATGAGATCCAAATGGAGACTCCAAGCCTAATTTAAAAGAAGAAGTCCCTACATAGCCCCTGTTGATTGTTGCCTAGGTTCAGTGTGTCAGATTTTGTGATATTTCCAGGACAGCAAAACAAAAACAAACAAACAAACAAAAAAACAAACCACAACCCAGTTTGTATGTCAAACCCTTTGATTCATTAATTTACCATCTAATTTAACACTTTCAAAAATAATATATGCAAAAACACACCTATAGACTGGATCTGGCCCCAAATCCCACCTTTGCTATTTCTGCTCCTAAAGCTCTGTGTTTTGTAACTTTGATTAAATAGAATGGGAGGAGAAAGGAACCTGATGGAAAATCTAGAAGCATGATCTACAGCGGCCTCAGAGGCTCATGGAAAGTGACAGGAAAGCTGGAAAGATACACTTCACAACCAGCTTCCTCTAGACACTCTCAGATGATTCCAACTACCCAAATCCAGTGGTTACAAATAATATTTTATTTTTAAACAATGGTTATAGAACTGAAAAGATTTTAAGTAATGATTAATTTCTACAAAATACTAAATTGTACTGTTAAAACAGTAAGACCCAAAGTTAGTGATGCACCCTGGATTATAATCCAGATCTCTTTTCTATCATTCCATTACTGTTTCTAGTTAATTTCACAACATTGAGACCATACACAGCCTTTCAATACCAAAGTCTTCTTTGAGAGATAAAGCTAGACATTACATATTGACAGTCTATAAACTTTCGAGTGTTCTGCAAATGTAATTTACTGTGATATGATGAAGAGAAAGAACGTGGCTTGGTAGTTGGAACATCCTGTTGGAAAAGCTTATTATACTAAACTTTCAGTAGAAAAGTTCATTAATGAAACCTGTAAAATAACATGCTAAGCTGACCTCAAAAGATCCACTCTGTAAGTCTCTAGAAATATTAACAACAACAATCAGAAAAAAAAACAAATTTGAAATTTGAAAACTGAAATTTTAATGTATAACATACTCTCACGGGATTTTTCAAGGATAAGAAAGCTCCAAAAGAGAAAAATAGAAAGAAAAAATAAATTGGCCGGGTGCGGTGGCTCACGCCTGTAATCCCAGCACTTTGGTGGGCGGATGATAAGGTCAAGAGATCAAGACCATCCTGGGCAACATGGTGAAACCCCGTTTCTACTGAAAATACAAAAAAATTAACTGGGTGTGGTGGCACACACGTGTAGTCCCAGCTACTGGGGAGGCTGAGGCAGAAGAATTGCTTGAACCTGGGGGGCAGAGGTTGCAGTGAGCCGAGGTCGCACCACTACACTCCAGCCTGGCGCCAGGTGACAGAGTGAGACTTTGTCTCAATAAATAAATAAATAAATAAATAAATAAATTGCCTAAAACACAAGTTGGGGACAAAATTTGCAGTCATAAAATATTTGAGTTGATAGTTCACAATGGTTAGAAATCACTGACCTCAATTGCAGTCATGTCCCATGTACCCTAGAGAGACTCAGAGAGCCCTGGCAGTGACAGTTTGGTCATTCAGCTTCATGAGATAAAGAACACAGCACCAGGAAGAGGCACAGGTCTTTGAGCTACCCGATTCTAAGGATGGTCCTGCTTCGATGCCCTTGTTAAAGCTCAGCTAACTTTGGGAAGATGAATTATTTTGTTAAACTTAAGTAAAAACAACTGGGAAGAAAACAGTGCTAAAAACAAACAAGCAATCACCCAACAAAAATCCAGCATAATTATATGTGCAAGAGCCAGGAAGAAATGCTTAGGGGATTATCCCCCACAGGGCTGTTTCTTTCCACTAAAGCAGGTAATTGAGAGGTAGCCAGATTGGCCTTGGATTTAATTCTAGTCAGCCACAGTAATTAGTGCACTTGATTTGATATTTCATACTTGGACTTAGGGGCTTATCAATGTATTATGCAGATTTATAGAAAATTGGACACAAATGAATACTTGGAACAAATCGCCCTGATGACTTTTAAAACAGGTCCTTAATATTTTTATTACAATTTTTTATTAGTGATTTTTTCCCTTGCATGTAAGATCTTTTCTAGGTACCCCATGGCTTTATCTTTTCTAGATTATTTGAAGATTCATCTTTCATTCTCTTGCATTTGTGGGAATTGGATCAATTTTGTCATATTTATGCCAGACTTCACTTCAGCAGTAAACTCCCTTCTTTAGACTAATTTTCTTTTACTGCCATAACTTAGAGTTGTTTGAGGTTTGAAAACGGAAGAAAACCATTTGAAAAAAGAAAGTAGAGTTTGTTAATGATTAGTAAAGGAAAAAATTAAATATACTCAGGAGGTCCAGTCAGGAGGATCACCTGAACCCAGGGAGGTCAAGGCTTCAGTGAACTGTGATTGCACCATTGCACTCCACTGTGGGTGACAGTGAGACTCTGTCTCGAAAGAAAAAAAAAGTAAATAAAATTATTCTTCGATTAGGATACGGCTGGTCTGCACTTGACATCAGATTATTCTTTTTTAAAAGTTAAGTATTTCAAGTTTGATTATTTTAACAAAGGCTTCTTGATGATTTTAAATGGTAGTAAGGTTAGAAAATGTCTATAAAATGTTACAAGTTGGGGGTTGTGGAGGCAAAAGGAAAATAAATCGAGAAGGGGTTAGCTGAATTCTCTTTGTAGGTCAGGCCCGTGTTCTTGCTTAGAGGGACAGGAATAATTGTCATGCCCTTTGAGGGTGATGGAAGCTTGACACACTGGCTAGTTTTGACATAAAATTTTACTGCCTCTCTTTAACCTATCTGTCACATATATCACTCTTTTCTTTTCCTTCTCCTCCTGGGCATCCTGAGCTTCAGTTAGCCTAATAACTCTCTTGGCTCTTATAAGTCTGATAACCCCAATTTCAAGTTGAATGATAAGTCTTCTATTAGAGACAAATGGACATTCACATTGACATTCAATGAGGGCACCTTGCTCAGGCTTTTGAAATTCCTCCTTTCTTTGATTATGCCTTTCAATAAGTCAAGAAAGCAGGGTTGGAAGAGGCAACAGAATGAGACATTTTTCTTTTTCTGTTCTCCACCTCATTTGTCAGTCACTGCACTGTACTTGTGGCTTTCAGTTCTGCCTTCAATTTATTTCCATCAACCATCTTTTCTATGCCGTTTTCCTTCCTCTGGTTGTTTCTTAACCTTCACTTTTTATTTGATCTAGATCTAGTTCTATACAAGAATATTCAAGGTAGAGACAACTGCAAAAGGGGGAAAATAGTGATCTAAAAAAAGGTCACAGGTATTCATGACAGATTTCACTGCTTTAGCAGAATCCAGTGAGGAGGCACACTTGCCAGAATTGGACCAACTGCGGTCATTGCAGCTTTAGGTAGAGAAATTCAGTCACTGCCAAATTGCAGCCATCAAGGAGGGAGCCAGAGGCCAATACTACCACCTCTCTTTCATCACATCCTTCAATCTTTTCCAGGACCTTCTATTGGTTGAATACAGCCAGAAGCCAGAAGGCAAGAGAACTTACTTTATATTGTCCATTAAGGTTAGCATTCTATCAGGATAGAAAAGGGCAGGGAATAAATATCAAGGAGAAAACAGACAATATGCAGTGGGTAAAAAGAGAAAAATTTGTACATGTTCTTTCTCATCCTCATTTTTCTCTTTTATTTATTCTTCACTCAATGCATACCTGGTCTCTTGCACTGCTAAGTTTCATTTTGGCCTCTGTTTCCTGAGGTACCTATTTTCTTTACCATTCCTTTGATAAAGTAATATATGTTTCTAGCACTTAAAAATTTTTTTTATCTATATATATATATTTTTGCCCAGCTCTAGATCATACCTTTTGCTCTCTGTGACCTTAAACTTTAAAACTTTCAATAATTGCAGATTAGTATTTTTAACGATATTTTGTGAACATGGGAGGTCTAAACCAAAAAAAGAATTAACTGCAACCACATAAGCAAAAATAAGAATTAGAAAGTTTTCTACAATTTAAAAAAAATATGGCTTGCTTTATATAGCCTTGCTATATGGTTCTTTAGAATTGGAAATTTTGAGGGCTACCTGGTACTGCCAAGAAGAGTCTTGGTCTTGCTCCTTTGTAGCTAGGAGACCAAGGGCAGCTGATTGTCAGTTGCCTCAATTAACATTGGAACAATAATACAAATCTCATAAAAATTTTTATTTCAAGAATTGAATGTGATAAATGAAATAAAAATATACATCGATGCTTGCTATAGTACACTCTCAACTTTCTATTTTTGTCTAAATGAAAGCAAGGGTTCTACTTTGTAGTTGTAAGATTCACAGTCCAAATAAAATAACTACTGTATTTCATAAAGAATAAAGTAGCTGCTTGCTATAGGGGTGTTTAAAGTGGACAAGCCTAAAGTTATATTTTTCTGCATTCATTTTTACATGTCATGCTGAAAGTGTCACAGAAAGTTTCATTGAAGACTATTCTGAAAATCTCTATCATTCATATTCACGTTTCTTGGTTCTCTGATCAACATGTAGCTTCCCTGGTTACTTCCTCCCTCATGTCTCCCCTTTCCTTTTGCTGGCCACATCACTCTTTCTCCTATCTGGAAGTTACAGTGTTCCAAATGAATTTCACTCTTATGAAAGGGGTCAAAGACATAATTCAGTTAAGAGTAATGTTAGTGAAACCATTATCTGCAGTATCAAAGATAGCACCTGAATCCACAGAGTCCCCTTGCTGTCTATTCAGCCTAAAAATTTTAGTTCTGAATATCTCCAAGTTCATTTGGTGCAAAAGTAGTATCACAAAATTTTTTTATAAAAAGACCACAGGCTTTGAAAGTCAATTTTATGTGAGAATTTCTTATGTTAGAGATTCACCATATCTTAGAGAATCACCATATTACATAATAGAGACTCTTAGAAGTGTACAGTAAATTTAAAAAAGGGGGGGCATTATTTTCCAAACTAAGTTGACTACAAATCAAGTTTGTTCTTTAGTTATATCTCACAGGACATGCTTCCGGCAACCCTGATGTATGTCATTTTGTATATATTATAGAGAAAATGTTTTCTTAGCAGCTGTTATAATAAAATATTTTCCCTAAGGAAACGACCTTTTAGTTGAAATTTCTACATAATTAAAGAGAGATATAAAATGGAGTGAAATTAAAAAAAACTGACGATGGCAAGAAAGAAGAATCAATTTAGAAAAACACAACTGTGGTTCGAAAATGAATTAGGACTTGGAGGAAAACAGACATATCTAATGATTATTTTGTTATATGGTATGCAGCCTAACATTTTCCTTTTCCTTCTTTTCCCTAAATTTTGAATTTGATCTACAATGTTCGGTAACAATTTGTGAAATGTATTTGACTTGAGAAAATGGAACAACATACTGAGTCCTGCTCCATGGCTAGAGTATGTGGTGAAACCAGAGATTACTCATGAAAGAAAAGATGTTAACGTTTGTATAGTACAGGAGGATCTTATCAACAGAATTCTTAACAATGTATAAAATGGAAGCATTCTCATTTGTCAAAAGAGAAAGAAACATTCACGTATGGGAGTGTGCAAAGTTGTCAAGATGGGATCTTGGAGGCAGCATTCAAAATGGCTCTAAACTTTCTACACAAGATTGAATTTTCAGGTTGCATCTTGATTATAACTTTGGTCCCATGGACTAATGGCTAATAAAATACTCATAGCAAAATTTATCCAATGACTAGAGATTAGAAAACCATATTCTAAAAACAAAGCAAAACAAACACAAAAATCCCACCTGTTTTTATGTTAAGTTACTGCAACAAAGGTAAATACCACACAGATAATTCTGAAATGACATTGTGTTTTGAGAAGTGAATGTATAATTTATATAGCTTATGTGTTGGGCTTAGAGTTTTTGAGGTTAGATATTATGAGCAGGGAAAAAAATCTGTGGATTGATTGGTTTTTTTGAAAACCACTTTATTGAAGAATAATTTATATACAAAAGTTGTACATATTTAATTTACAAACATTAATGAATTTAGAGATAAGTGTACACCTTTGAAACTGTTACCACAATCTATGCCATAAAGAGCCATACTATACCATCCGAAATTTACTCCTGATCTATTTATTTATTTATTATTTTTGCAATAAGGACCCAACATAAGACCTACTCTTTTAGCAAGTTTCAAGTATGTAATATGGTTTTGTTTATTGTAGGCACTATGTTACAGCATAAATCTCTAGGATTTATTCATTTCGTGTAACTGAAACTTTGTACTCTTTGACTATCATGTTTTCATTTCACCCTCCCCTATCTCCTAGAAAAAAAAACATTCTACTTTCTGCTTCTATGAGTTTGACTATTTTACATTCCTCATATAAGTGGTAGCATGGAGCATTTACCACTTTGTGTCTTCCTTTTTGGCCTAGTTTATTTCACTTAGCATAATGTTCCCTGTCACCTATATTGTTGCACTTGGGACAACTTCCTTTTTTAAATAGAATGATAATCCATTATATGGATATATCGTATATTCTTTGTCCATTTATCCAGTGATAAATATTTAGGTTGTTCCCATATCTTAAAGTATTGTGAATAATGCTACAATAAATACGGAAAGACAGATATCTCTATGAGACACTGATTTTAATCACTTTGGTACACCTTTACTCCTCCCTCAAAACTTTATGTTATTGATGTTACAATTTGTATTTTTATACTGTATAACCTTTTATAGATTTTTGTAGTTGTAGTTATTTATTTAGAGACAGGGTCTTGTGTTACCACCCAGGGCGAAGTGCAGTGACACAATTATTGCCTACTACAGCCTCAAACTCGCAGGCTAAAGCAGTCCTCCAACCTCAGCCTCTTAAGTAGCTGAGACCACAGATGTAAGCCATCATGAACAACTAATTAATTTTTTTTTTTTGTACAGATTAGGTCATAGTATGTTACTGTGCAGGCTGGCCTCAATCAACCAGGCTCAAGTCATCTTCCTGCACTGGTCTCCCAAAATGCTAGGATTACAGGGATGAGCCATTGCCCCTAACCTATAGCTATATTTAATACTATTTTTTTAACTTTTATACTTGGGTTAAAAATGACTTATCTACCACCATTACAGGATTGTTATTCTATGTATATGTTTACCTTTGCCTATACGTTTTCTACTTTCTTATGCTGTCTTGTTGCTTTTAAGCTTCATTTTATTTCAAATTAAATAACTTTCTTTAGCACTTTTGTAATGCAGGTCTAACAGGGATAAGGAATGAAATTGTCTGTTCTGTCACTTTGTTGATGTCACATTCTAGATTAATTGATATCTTAAAGTGAGGGTTGATGAAAGCAAGGTTCTAAGCAAAGAAGGAAATATCATATGAAACCATTCCTCATTTATAATTGCCTAACTAATGAAGTGATTGTTCTGGTTCTTGTTATTAAAAACCCAGTAGTACCAAAACCTATATTTCTTTCTTTTCTTAAATGTATTTTATTGCCCTTTAGGTTCTGGGGTACATGTGCAGAACATGCAGGATTGTTGCATAGGTATCTACATGGCAATGTGCTTTGCTGCCTCCAGCCGGGTCACCTATATCTGGCATTTCTCCCCATGTTATCCCTCCCCAACTCCCTACTCCCCGTTAACCCTCCCCTAGTCCCCCCCAACAGACCCCAGTGTGTGATGCTCCCCTCCCTGTGTCCATGTGTTCTTATTGTTCAACACCCACCTATGAGTGAGAATATTCAATGTTTGATTTTTTGTTCTTGAGTCAGTTTTCTGAGAATGATGGTTTCCAGATTCATCCATATCCCTACAAAGGACACAAACTCATCATTTTTTATGGCTGCATAGTATTCCATGGTGTATATGTGCCACATTTTCCTTGCCCAGTCTATCATTGATGGGCATTTGAGTTGGTTCCAGGTCTTTGCTATTGTAAACAGTGCCACAATGAATATACATGTGCATATATCTTTATAATAGAATGATATATAATCCTTTGGATATATACCCAGTAATGGGATTGCTAGGTCAAATGGAATTTCTATTTCTAGGTCCTTGAGGAATCACCACAATGTCTTCCACCATGGTGGAACTAATTTATACTCCCACCAACAGTGGAAGTGTTCCTATTTCTCCACATCCTCTCCACTGTCTGTTGTCTCCAGATTTTTTAATGATTGCCATTCTAACTGGTGTGAGATGGAATCTCAATGTAGTTTTGATTTGCATTTCCCTAATGAACAGTGATGATGAGCATTTTTTCATATGTTTGTTGGCCTCACATAGGTCTTCTTTTGAAAAGTGTCTGTTCATATCCTTTGCCCACTTTTTGATGGGTTTGATTGTTTTTTCTTGTAAATCTGTTTTAGTTCTTTGTAGATTCTGGATATAAGCCCTTTGTCAGACGGGTAGATTGCAAATTTTTTTCCCATTCTATTGATTGCCGGTTCACTCTAATGATTGTTTATTCTGCTGTGCAGAAGCTCTAGAGTTTAATTAGATCCCATTTGTCTATTTTGGCTTTTGTTGTCAATGCTTTTGGTGTTTGAGTCATGAAGTCCTTGCCTATACCTACGTCCTGAATGGTTTCTTTATATACTGTCAATAAAGCAAATCAACATTAATTCTGTGTATTACCTTTTGTTCATGAATCATATGACAGAATCAGATTATGACCACAAAATAGATAAAGAAATAAAGAAATTATTCAAATGAGAATCAAATATTTGGAGAAGCAAAACTGGAAAGAACCATAGGGATTCCCAGACTCTAAGATTTTGGATTTTTGTTTCTTGGCTCCCCTTATTGCTTTGAGATTTCTGAGTTCAGATGTCCAAGCTTACGCAGAACAAAGAAGTTATGCAATTATAGTCTCTCTAAATATATCAAAGCATACTAAAAAGGGAGCTCTGATTTTTGCCACAGGACCTTTAAACATAAGAACCAGACATTGCAAATGAAAGCATAGTCTGTATTGAAATTGCCTAATTATCAATCTGTCTCCCCATAGATCTTAAATTCTGTAAGAATAGAAACTGTCTTATTTATGACAGCTTCCTTTAGTACTTGGTACAGTGACAGCAAAGTTTCTGTGTAGAACACGAAACGTGTTCAAGAAATATTTGTTGGCTGAATAAATATGTATGCCTTACCTTTGACATAGTATAAGTGGATTAATGTTGCCTGGATCACATTTCTCTACATAATATCTGTGTGACTATTGACATGTTACCTCCCCTATAAAATGAGGACAGTAATAGTATCTCATCTGGTTGTGTTGAGGTTTAGGAGAGGTGATTAAATAAAGTCCTCAGTACAGTGCCTGACTTATGGTAAAGTCTTAACAGATGTTAGCTATTATTATTCTACCCTTTGATAGAGAGATGTTAATTATCTTCCTTGATTTTATAGATTATGTCACAATAAATGCAATCAAATCCAAAATATTTTATTATGTTAATGGTCTTCTCTATCAGACAATAAACCTAGAGATTCTGACATTGGCAAAGATGATAGAAAAAATCATCAAGATTTCTAAAATTTTTCTTTGGAGAATTACTAAAAATATTATATTTTCTTATCTTCTAAACCTTAGCATATATTAATAGTAAAATAATATGGATGCTCAAGAAATAGAAAATAAAAATATTTTATATTAACGGTCAATGGGAAATAAAGCCCCCAGGTTAGTGCCTATGAAATATTAAGCTTGGCTTGTGAACTAAAATGAGGTGTTATTAAAATAAGGGGCAAAATTGAATTTCTTCATGATCATTTTACCAGTTGTTGTTTAAATGTATCTTTAAAATTCAAACCATCACCATGTTAGCATTTGACATAATACATTTGGTTGACTTTAATTTATAACAATAATAATGACTGAAAATGTCACTACTATTGTGCAACAAATTGTATGTTCTTGTGATATGCCCTTAAGCAATCTGTCTACTGAGTAGAACATCAAATTACTGGACTTAGATAATTTTCTTTCAGCAGCTTGGTATTTGTATGTTTTTAACTGTCAAAGCAATTATAGTGCCTTCTGCTCAAGCAGCCTCTGTTATGTGGTAGGGAAATATAAAAGATTTTCATTATTTATCTTCAAGTATTAAGATGCAATTGTGTTGATGGGAAATGGGAGTTGAAATTCAAGGTTTGAAGCAAAATATTTTTCAAAAATTTTCATGCAGACTTTAGGTCTTTCCTTGACTTAAAAGAGTTTTATCTTTCAGAATGCTAAGGTTGATATTATTATTATTATTATTATTATTATTGAGACAGAGTCTTGCTCTGTTGCCCAGGCTGGAGTGCAGTGGCATGATCTTGGCTCACTGCAACCTCTGCCTCCCTAGTTCAAGTGATTCTCCTGCCTCAGCCTCCCGAGTAACTGGGACTACAGCTGTATGCTGCCACACCTGGCTAATTTTTTGTATTTTTTGTATTTTGTAGTAGAGAAGGGGTGTCACTGTGTTAGTCGAGATGGTCTCAATCTCCTGACCTCATGATCCTCCTGCCTAGGCTTCCCCAAGTGCTGAGATTATAGGCGTGAGCCACTGCACCCAGCATATTATTTTTTAACATTAGAAATAAGGTTGAACTGTAAAGTGAGGAAGGAATTGTGGAGAATGTGGGAAGGCCACACTTAATTTAGCAGAATAATGATAACCAATTTGTGGGTTAATATTAAAGAGATCAGTGTTAATTTCTGTGTGTGTGAGTGCAATAATATCCTCCAAAGGTTCGTGTATACACTTTTTTGGTTTCTCACGGTGGCGTTCTCTCAACCAGTTTTAAAACAACATGGACGTAAATTTAGTATCTTCTAGCACTGGTGACTACCATTGTAAATAGATGTTTTTCTATATAGAGATTTCCTGACATGTTTACCTCTTTAAATAACAGAAAATCTCATCTTGTAATTTTCATTGAATTTAGGCACAGAATGCTTGCTTTTCTCAAGTCTGTGGTGACCAGATTCTTCTTGGCCAATGTTCTTTGCAGGCCAGTTATCAAAGAGACATTCTAGCATCATCTTCATTAAAAGGCAATACATATGAAATGGTTTCTAAAATGACAATCAGAGCCTTACATAATGATGATTAAGGTTCTAATTGATGGCACCCTTGATACAATGCTCAATATTTCCTGAAAAAATGTTAGCCAGCACTCTGAGTGAATGACAGAAGAAATATAGACACCACTATTGAATGGGCCAAAATTGGTCTCAGTGGCATAATATCTAGTACATTCAATCTAATCTGCATGAAAGCATCAACTCATCAATATCGTCGATTCAATCACACTTCGGGTCACAGGAAAGTCTGATCTTTCTCTTAAATGATGGGAGACCCCATTCTCCATCCCTAACTCTTTGATTAAAAAGGATTAGTGAGTGCCTAGTTTTCCTTTCCCATATCTGAGTTCAGTAACAGTTTTAGCTTTTAGAATAGTTGGAACTTTCCTGGATGCTTCTTTGATCCCACTGAGGTTTGATTTCTTAATTCATACATTAAATGTATGCTTATTTTAAAGTACAGTTGTGAGTATTTGTGAGATGTTACATGAGAAGGACCTGGCTGAGTGGCACATGGCACACACACAGTGTAAATGCTCTTTACCTACTGTCAAACTAATGCCTAACACACCCAGCTATGGCACCCCTGTGCACACATGCTGGCAAGATCAATTGAAAGCTTGAATGCCTCACACTCTATTTCTAGGTTTTCATCACTTGGCTCAGTTTCCTTTTGTACTACAAATTTTCTCTGTCTATAACTGACTATTTTTTCCTCTTTTCAGTCTTTTGCTAACATAGATTCTGTTTCCTAAGAATGCCTTTGAGTCTCACTTACTTAAACAAATACTCAATGTGTTTTTCAACATCCAGTTACATTTTAACCATATCCATCTAAATTATTTAACAACAGAAGTCTGAAACATAGGCTATTTCAATCCATCTTCAATAAACATGTGTGTTAGATGAATAAATGAATAATTGAATAAAGAGAAGAAATTCTTTTTTTTTTTTTTTTTTTTTTTTGAGACAGAGTCTTACTCCATCGCCAGGCGCCAGGCTGGAGGGCAGTGGCCCAATCTCGGCTCACTGCAATCTCTGCCTCCCTGGTTCAAGCAATTCTCCTGCCTCAGTCTCCCGCGTAGCTGGGACTACAGGCGTGCACCACCACGCCCAGCTAATTTTTATATTTTTTTAGTAGAGACGGGGTTTCACCATGTTGGCCAGGATAGTCTCGATCTCTTGACCTCGTGATCCACCCGCCTCGGCCTCCCAAAGTGCTGGGATTACAGGCGTGAGCCACCGTGCCCTTAACTCTTCCAAATTTTATGGTGTTTGTTCTTACTATCTTGTAACAAATAATGTTACATTATTAGTTATTTGTTACTTAAATGTTACTTTAGTTTTCTTAAAATGATGTACAGGAGATTTGTGTTGTATTAGTCAAGTTTCTCTAGGGGTCAGAAGTAATAGGAATATATATATATACATATATATGCATGCGCACGCACACACACACACACACACGGGAGTTTATTAAATTGCATGATCACAAGTTCCCACCAATAGGCTGTCTGTAAGCTGAGGAACAAGGAGAGCCAGCCCAAGTCCCAAAACAGAGGAGCTCTGAAGTCTGCTGCTCCAGGGAAGGAAGCATCCGGCATGGGAGAAAGGTGTGGGCTGGGAGGCTACGCTTGTCTCTTCCTTTTCACGTTTTTCTGTCTGCCTTATATTCGCTGGCAGCTGATTAGATGTGCTGACCAGATTAAGGGTGAGTCTGCCTTCTCCATCCCACTGACTCAAATGTTAATCTCTTTTGGCAACACCCTCACAGACACACCAGGATCAATATTTTATATCCCTCAATCCAAACATGTTGACACTCATTATTAACCATCATGTTTGAATAGAAAATATGTCATGATCTTTGTATGTATATAGAGAAAATAAATTAGCTGTTTGTGAGAAATGACAGTTTAATCAAGCCAAACAATTGATTAATTAGTATAAATATGGTTGTAGAGTTTCTTTTAACTGATAGATTTTGTATGGCTTTGGAAGAATTGCTTAAACTTTTGGGCTTTGGTTTTCTTGTATGTTGAATGAGTTCATTGAATAAGATAATCTCTAAGAAACCTTTCAGCTTTAGAAATAATGATCCTACAAAAAGAAGAAAAAAGTACATTGAAGTAAGATTATATGAAAGAAGCAATGTGCCTCTAAATATCAATATAATAGAGTAAATTTTTATTAAGTGTTGTGTGTATAAGTAAAATACAGGCCAATGAAGAAATTAGTGCAGAAACTTAGAGTTTAATGATTTGCTGAAGCTAGAGACATGACTAGCGAAAATGTTTCTGCAAGAAAAGACATTGCTAGTAAAGTGAGTGAAATAACGTGTTATGATTCTTTATGTTGCAAATAAAAGGAAAAAAATTCAATGTGGTTTAAATGACAAAAAAATACATCAGCTAACATAACTGAAAAGTTAATAAATTGGTATGATTTAAGGGGGACTTGATCTCATAGCACTAAAGATTTCAGAAATAGTCCAGTTTACTCTTTCCCTGGCCTCGAGTACTCCTAAAAGTTTTGGATACCTTGCTTGATGTTAACAACATAAATTTGGAATTCCAAATTTCACATTTTGTACTACTATAGCCAGGGAGGAATTGTATCATTATGGAAGCAAATTATCCCAGGATTTTGTCATAAATGTGTCCTTGCATCTTATCAGCTTTATTTCAGTTATGTGTTGCTCTATGAGTCAATCATTGCAATCAGGGGAATAAGATACTTGGTAAGCTTAACCCATTCATTAATCATCTCTAGGGCATGGGGTGTGCCATCAGGGCACATTTACTAAGAATCAGGGGGAGATGATGGTCCAAAGATAATTCCAAAAGTTTCCAAGAAAGACAGGGATATAGATTCAGGAGAGGCAAAAGCATATGAACATCAAGTAAGTATTTTTTTCTCCTCATCAAACATTTACTAAGTATGTGCTATTTAACAGGTATCATTAGAAACTAGGAGCTCATAGTACAGAGAAGAGAGCAGGCAATGGAATCTATAATGAGATGCAATGTGATTAGTATGCTAAGTGCTCTGCCTGCAGAAGGGCAGGGATCTCATCTATTGGGCACTGACTCTGTCCCAGGAGCTGGTCTAATTACCTCATAATTAAAACTTAAAGAGGTTGAATAACTAACTAATAACATTAGTGCATTTGCGCAATCATACTACACAGCTTCAGCTACTCACCTATCTTATCCAAAGATAAATTTATTGCAAGGAAATCAGGTAGCTCATACATTCAAAGAAAGAGATAAAGAACCGGGTCTTGAACAATAATAGCAACTAGACCAGCTCTGAGGATCAAAGAAGTGGGGATTCTTAAAAGGACTTTTAATAACTGCTGTGAGAATGATTATGAGAAACTCTAATGCTAGAAGGTGACAAGAGAGGACCAAATTGTAGGGTTGGGGGTGAATGGGCATCAAAATACACTCTCATGAGGGTATTGACCTTGAAGTGAGTACTAGAGAAGACACATAAGAAAGGGATTAAAAACAGTCCACCAGTAAGAAAGAACGCTTACAGTCAGATGCCTAGGAGATCATACTATCATCAGGAGCCTTCAAATAACTCATTTGATTAGATTTTTAGGTACCTTAAGAGAACTTGGTGGTGTTTACCTTGCAAAGTGGGCAGGTGCCTGATTCTGAAGCGACTTTTGTGTAATGGCAAAAAGTTTAGACTTCTTTCTGCAAATATAAGGTGATCCACTGAAGGAGCTAAAGATAAGAAGTGACTTGTTTCAATGTACATGATTGGCATCATGAAGATAATTCACTGGAGAAGGGACAGAAACAAAGGGATAGGTAGGAAATATAATTGATATCAATGGATAAACATGAATGTGAGGAAGATGAAGAATCCATAATAATGCCCATATTGCTATCTTGAGAAAATGTGTGGTGACACTTTCTCCATTATCTTACTTATGAAAAAAAGTGTGAATAGAGAGAAAGGAAGATGAGCTTTCACTGGGTAAGAAAGTTGTAGATATAGTCTTCAGATATCTTCAATAGAAGATACCTAGTTAGAAGTTGAGGTATAAGTTAGAAAAAATTTTATACAGTTAACAACCTATGAAAATTTAGGTGTGACCCAGAAATACATGCAAAATGATAAGAGCAGAGACCTACTGATGAAATATTAAGAAATATCAGCATTTAAAGGCTTGTGTGAGGAAGTGAAACAGAAAGACACATGGAAGGAAAATCAGAATAAAGTTCTGTTATCTCAAGATCATAAAATAAAAAAAAAATGCCTAATGGCACCAAGAGTTTAGTAAGTGCAGAAAATGAGCTGTTGATCTGACAAATACGTAGATCATTAGAGGTATTAGGAGAGATGCTCTGTGGCTTGATGACAGTAGAGGTCACATATGGTAGGCAAGGACAGAAGGTAAGAAAGCAAAGACATTGAGTGTTAACTAATCTTTCCCGAAGTGTGTCCATGAAAGAGAAGACAAAGAGGGTGGTGGGACAAAGGAGGGGGAAATGAGATTATTTCAAATGGTAAATATTTGACAGCCGCTATATATCGTGTTCTTTTTAATTGACAAAAATACAATGAAATAATAAAGTTAAGATGAGAAGAACAGTGATAGGAGGAAAAGAAGATAATTAGTGAAGAGAAATTCAAGAAACAGAGAGAAGGGCTGAGACTTAGGGGCAAGATTAGGCTTCAAAAGAGGGAGAGACATGTTTATTTTAGTCCATAGGCTTGCGACATTTGGCTCTATTGGATTTCAGACTTAAATTCCTGAGAAAAAATGTCTGAGCATTAAAGGAAAATTGTGAAAAACCCATAATAGAGGTTTGATGGGTTATAATACTCATCATTGGATGATATTAATGTCATATCAGCCAGAGTGGAACATTTTCTAACTTCCTTTAGAAGGTCTTGTTTCTGAGGTGGACTGTGAGCATCAAGAGAATTTTCTATCATACTGTTTATAATCATTTGAAGAACAGGCTGGCCTGTTCCTCTCCAGATGCTGTTTCCTTGCTTTTCTAATTAAATCCAGATGGATCTTCCAGCTTGAAAAAAAAATAGGCGTGCTAATTATTTATGTATAAATTGTGAAAAAAAATTATTTACTTCTATGTTTGAAATTCACCAAAAGAAAAAAATGAAGTATTTATTTTGTTTATTGCACCTGTGTTTTAGAGAATGTGCAGCTGTATAGTAGAAAAATAAACAGAAAAAATGAAACTTTGTAATTTTATCGAATTAGTAATGTGTGTTTTAAGGAAATTGTTCATTTGCAATGTGTTTCGACTCCCCTGGGCTTGTTTAAGAGAGCTTCCCATTTCTCCACTGTTTCCCCTCCTGCCAGCTGACTCTTAGCGATGAGTTGGAATATCTTGTTTTGTCCCTGAAATTGAAAGAGCTGTAATAGAGAGTTAAATGAACCTGTGAGAGTCTTGTCTCGTATTTAAGTCTGAGTAATTTAATTTCTGTATGTCTGCTTTCAAATGACAATGATTTTTAATTGTTATGTTTCTTACTGTGATGTCTTTTTGTTATTTCTACTTTCAAATTTATCTCCTCTATAAGGTTATATAATCTATTATTCTTTTTATTAAGGCTTGGTCTGTGGATGCTCCTATTGCAATATTAAACTCTTGATATTCTATATGAAAACAGCCATTTGTCATCATAAATCAGGTTACTGATTCATTATAGAACAAGATATAGGATAGAATTTCTACTAGAAATTCTAAAATTTCTAATATTTCTACTAGAATATTTCCCCCAACAGACCCCAGTGTGTAGTGCTCCCCTCCCTGTGTCCATGTGTTCTCATTGTTCAACACCCGCCTATGAGTGAGAACATGCGGTGTTTGATTTTGTGCTCTTGTGTCAGTTTGCTGAGAATGATGGTTTCCAGGTTCATCCATGTCCCTACAAAGGACACAAACTCATCATTTTTGATGGCTGCATAATATTCCATGGTGTATATGTTCCACATTTTCCCTGTCCAGTCTATCATTGATGGGCATTTGGGTTGATTCCAATAAAAATTTTTAATTAATGTTTAAATTATTCCTATAGAGAAAATCTATCTCTACTTTTTAATTTACAAAAATGAAAAATCTCTTAAACTTGGTTAGACTTGGTTAAAGCTCGTATCTATGTATTTTATCTCCAAGAAGCTATTAGTTTAATATTCTAATTTTGTCATGAATTAATTACACCCTTCTACTTATTTTTTCTAAGTGTTATAGATTATTTTGATGAGGCCTGTCATTGGCACTGAGTGTCAAGAGCATTGCTAAACCTGCTTTAATTATTTTGTGCCATTTGGATTTTTGTAAGTGCATCTACCACATAGACAGCATGCTTGTTGTCAGAACTTGAGATGTGCATTTAAGAAGCTCTCTGGAGTATCTTCAAGTTCAAAAATATCATCTGGCTGATGTTTTCTTTATATAGTCTCTTGAAAATTCTCACTAAATACCTTCAAAATATTCAAGAAGGGGGAAATTTTCTCTAATATTTAAATATAAGACAGTCAGAAAACTCCACAGAAGTCAAATAGAAAATACAACAATAGTGTTTATATGACAAGAATGCAATAGACTAGCATATGTTTCTGTCTATTGCATGCCTCAGTTTCCCTTCACAAGATGGGGGATGCCTGACAAAAAAAAAGGAGTTCTGTTTTATTTCACCACCATGTTTCCTAATTCTGAGACCCACAATTGTGCTGACAAAAGGAATAACTGTAATTCATGGGTGATGCAATGTGGGACTGGAAATGTGTAGCCTCCTGCCTTCTCTCACCCTATAACAGTTGCACTAGCTGCATTGCTAAAAAAGACTTCAAACTTCATAAAAAAACTACCACACAGGAAATGGAAGCTGACTGGTGGTAGCAGAGTGACCTGGGGACTTCAAGTGGAGGCAAAGATTATAAAAACCTTAGAGCATAATGAAAATAGGAAATTTTAGGCATGAATTAAGGGTGGGAAGGAAAAGCCATCTCAATAGGTCAGGGAGACTTTTGACTGGTTAACTGTATAAAAAAAAAACTGAACTTGGCATTTAACTAAGTTATAGTGAAATAGAGTAGAAAACAATCTTCCAATTACCACAAACGGTCCAGATCCTCCGTCTCCACTTACAAATACGAAGATCATAAGCAATAATTAAACACCCTAAATTATTCATGAGTCAAAATAGAATGAAAAACTGCAATTACAGGTTAAGAACATGTATCTATAATGAGAAAAGTACACATGAAAAATAATTAAAATTGTAATCAGACAAGCAAAAAACTTACATTATATTTAAATAAAGTACAAATGTTAAAATTTGTAACGAAATTCTAGAAAAAAAATAAAAGATAAAAAACCAGGTAAGTAGGAAGAAGAAAATGACAAAAGATACAATTTTTAGTATTTTTATTAGAAACATATATTAGTAATACTTTACTAATAAAAACTAAGGCAATAAAAAACTAAATTGAAGAGGTAATTTATTGAAAATATCCATCAAATAAAATTATATTGTGTCGAAATAATTGCAATTATAAATGAAATAGATAATTTTCTAAAAACATATACATTTCTAAAATTGATTTATAAGGAAAATTTTAGAGCATTTTATGTATCTGTGTGTGTGTGTGTTCATATATGTGTATGTGTACAAAATGATGAGAGAATGAGTAATAGATGAATGGAGAAAAAGAGCATCTAGAAAGTTATCTGTCAATTGTTGACAATCTCTTTATTAGTAATAAAATTAGGGTTGAATTTTATTTTCTTGAAAATTACTAGTAATAAATTCATTGAAACTCAAAAGCACTTAAGTTAGAAAAGAAGTAAAATTATCTTTATTTACAGATGATAGGACCCCACACTTGGAAAATCCCAATGAATAAAAGTTACTAGAGTTACTAAATAAATCCAGCAAGTTGCAAGGTACAAGACTGAGACACAAAAGTCAGTTAATGATTCTGTATGCCAGCAAAGAAGAATCCAAAAAAATTTTTAAAAAGCATTTCCATGCACTATAATGTCTAAAATAATAAAATTTAACTAAGAATAAGTTTCACCAAGAATGTGAAAGATTTATACCCTGAAAACAACAAAATATTTCTGAAAGAATTTAAAGAAGACCTAAATAAATGGAAAGATATCTCATTTTTATGAATTGGATGACTTTGTATTGTTGAGATGACAATAATATTCAGAGTGAGCTACAAATTAATTCAACCCCTATAAAAATTTCAAGCCATTTTGCAGAACTGGAAAAGCCAAACCTCAATTCATATGGAATTGCAAGGAGCCTTGAATAGTCAAAACAATCTTGAAAATAAGAACAAAGTTGGACCAGTCACACTTGATTTCAAAACTTTGTACACAGCTACAGTAATCAAAACTGTGCTGGTGTGGCATGAAGAAAAGCATATAGACCAATGAAATAGAATTGAGACTCCAGAAAATCCCACATGTTTCTAACCAATTGAGTTTTCAACAAGGCTACCAAGTCCATTCAGTGGGGAAATAGTCTTTTCAACAAATGGTGCTTGGACAACTAAATTTCCACATGCAGAAGAATGAGGTTGGACTCCTATCTCACATCATATTAAGAAAAAGAACTGAAAATAGATTAATGACTAAATGTAAGTAAGAGGTAAAACCATAAAACTCTCAGAAGAAAACATAGTGGTTAATATTCATGACCTGGGATTGAGTAATGAATTCTCAGACATGACGCCAAAAGCCCAGGCAACAAAATAAAAAATAAATTAAACTTCATCAATATTAAAATCGTACACATCAAAAGACATTATTAAGATAGTAAAAAGACAACCTACAAATTTGGAGAAAGTATTTGTGAAACATATATCTGATAAGAGTTTACTACCCAGAATGTATAAAGAACTCCTACAATCCAACAACAAAAATACAAACAATTTGATAAAAATGGTTAAAATATGTGAATAGATATTTCTCCAGAAAAGATATACTAATGGCCAATAAACACATTAAAAGATTTCCAACATCATTAATCATTAGGAAGATCCAAATCAAAACCACTATGAAAAACCACATTATACCCACTAGGATAGCTATAATTTTTTTTAAACAGAAAATAACAAATGCTCATAAGGATTAAAAAAATTGGAAACCTCTGCATTGCTGGTGGATATATATATAAAATGATGTAGCCACTGAAGAAAACATTTGAGTGGTTCCTCAAAAAGCTAAACATATAATTATCATATCATCCAGATATTTCACACCTAGGAATATACCCAAAAGAATTAAAGGCAGGTACTCAAAAAGATATGTTCATAGCAGCATTACTCACAATAGACAGAAGGTGGAAACAACTCAAGCATCTGTCAACAGACTAACAGAAAAACAATACCTGAACCACGGAATATTCAACTGTAAAAAGGAATAAAGTTTTGATATGTACTACAACATGGACAAACCTTGAAAACAGTTTTTGAAGCAAAGTAAGCCAGACAAAAAAGAACAAATATTGAATAATTTCACTGATATGAAAGATCTAGAATGAGCAAAGAGACAGAGACAGAAAGTATATTAGCAATTACCAAGGGCTAAGGGAGGAGAGAATGGGACATTACTGGTTAATCATTGAAGAGTTTCTGTGTAAGGTCATTAAAAAGTTCAAGAAATAGTAGTGATTGCACAATGGTGTGAATGTACACTTTAAAATGATTAAAATGGTAAACAGTTATATATTTATATATATTACATGTTTGTTATATACATTACATAGTATATATTATATAATACATATTTTATCATAAATTTTATCATATACCATATATTGTTATACATAATAATGTGTTTGTTATGTATCATAAAATAATGTATAATACATATTATTTTATAATAATATACATAATATATATTATATATAACAAATTTTTGTATTATGTATAATGTATTTTATACAATATTATATTAACATGTTAATATAACATATTAACATATATGTCATATATAGTATACCATTACAAATGGAAAATATATGTTATATATATTTCATCACAATTTTTAAAAATATTTTTTCTCACCTTAGATTGATGTAGGTTTGGATTTTACTTTTACCACCTGTTGGGGAATCTTGAACAAGTTATTTAATATCTGTCAGTATTAGTGTGTTTAGCTATAAAATATGAATGATAACTACAGGCCCACACCTCCCTCATAAGCCTGCGATGGGCTAATTTGGCACATTCAGCATCCTCCAAACACAGTCACAATAGTTATCTCTAATACTGTATGTACATCCTCTATTCTGAAAAGTGTTTTTCATTATTTTAAAATTAGGTTTTGTCTTACAATTGATGGGCACGTGTAATAAAATATTTTTATCTAAGAAATATTATCAAGTACTGTGCACAGTGACTTACATTTGTAATACTAATACTTTTGTAGGCTGAGAAGAGAGAATCACTTGAGGAAGCATTCAAGACCAGCTTGGGCAACATATTGAGACCCCACGTCTACTGAAAAATAAAAAGTTATAAGATACTGGTGTAAATTTCATTTGATATTATCTAATAATTGAGAAAATACTACATTTTTATTATGTATATTTGTGATTTTTAGTGGGTAAATATTCTTTACATATTCAGAATAAACTAATAGAATTTTGAAAATGTAAATTAAAATACAGTGACTAAAATAGGTGAATTATCTAGAAATTTTTATAGGCAATCCATAAATAACTTTTGAGAAACTCTGCAGTTACGGGGGGCATGGTGGTTCACGCCTGTAATCCCAGCACTTTGGGAGGCCAAGGCAGGTGGATTGCGAGGTCAAGAGATCGATACCATCCTAGCCAACATGGTGAAACCCCGTCTCTACCAAAAATCCAAAAATTAGCCGGGCATTTGGCACACACCTGTAGTCCCAGCTACTCGGGAGGCTGAGGTGGAAGAATCACTCGAACCCGGGAGGTGGAGGTTAAAGTGAGCCGAGACTGCGCCGCTGCACTCCAGCCTGGCAACAGAGCAAGACTCCATCTCAAAAAATAAATAAATAAAAAAGGAAAGAAAGAAACTATGCAGTTACTATTAGGTGGATAAATAATAGTCTGGGCAAGCACATTTAGTGGATGGAAACAAATTTACAGGAAAAAAAAGAGATTAGCAAACATGTATAGTATGACCCTTTTTAAAACCAAAATGTTAGTAGTGAAGGGTTTTTTTTGTTTCTCTGCATTTTCCATAATCAATGTTTTACTCTTTCATTTAAAAATATTATGTTTCTATCATATGCTGATTACACAGTTATTAAGCTAATAATTACTTTGGCAATGTTAAAATGAATAAACAAAAGTGATTTTAAAAAATAAAGAGGCTGAGCACAGTGGTTTGCGCCTGTAATCCCAGCACTTTGGGAGGCCGAGGCGGGTGGATCAAGAGGTCAGTTCAAAACCAGCCTGGCCAAGAAGGTAAAAACACCTCTTTACTAAAAATACAAAAGTTAGCTAGACATAGTGGTGGGCGCCTATAATCCCAGCTACTGGGAAAGCTGAGGCAGAGAATTGTTTGAACCCAAGAAGCGAAGGCTGCAGTGACCTGCAAACTTCATGCCCCTGCACTCCAGCCTGGGCAACAGAGCGAGACTCCTTCCCCCAATCCCTGAAGAAAAACAATAAGCACAGATGTTAAAATTTTCTCTGTATTGACTATCAAAAAGCAAACATAATAACTGGGTGGCAGAGCGAGGCTTAGTCTCAAAAAAGAAAGAGAAAGAAGGAAAGAAAGAGAGAGAGAGAAAGAAAGAGCTGGGATTACATACATGAGGCTCTGTGCCTGGCCTGTATTGGATATTATAAGTAATCTAGAGATGATTCAAAGCATACAGCAGGATGTGTGCATAGGTCAGATCCAAATACTGTGCCATTTTATGCAAAACGATTTTGGTATCTGTGGGAGGTCCTGAAACCAAATCCCCCAGATACCAAGGAATGACTATAATTCTGACAGAGCTATAAACTGAAATCCTCTGGGTTGAAACACTTCCCTGATTTTTTTTTTTTCATTCATTTTATACAACAAACGTGGATACTCCATTGTAGGAGAATCAAGTTGTGAAGCCAAAATTAGCAAAAAGTTTCCTTGCCCAGTTGACAAAACACAGACATGCAAATTTGCATCTTTTATCAATTTAAATCCATGTGTTTCTGGCATACATCCCAAGATAATTCTCTGAAGTCTGCTATACCTAAAATATATGTTCTCAGTTTTGAAGAGTATACTTTGAGAGGGCAAAGATACTTACTTCATCTTTGCACACAATTAGTTCCTCTTTCAAAGGCAAGATGGCATATATTTCAAAGTGACTATGATATGGTTAGGCTCTGTGTCCTCAACCAAATCTCATCTCAGATTGTAATCCCCACATGTTCAGGAAGGGATTTGCAATCCCCACGTGTTGAGGGAGAGAGGTGATTGAATCATGGGGTCAGTTTACCCCATGCTGTTCTTCTGACAGTGAGTAAGTTCTGACAAGAACTGATGGTTTTATAAGTGTTTGGCAGTTCCTCCTTCACACACTTCTCTCTCCTGCCACCTTGTGAAGAAGGTCCCTGCTTCCCCTTCCACCATGATTCTAAGTCTCCTGAGGCCTCCCCAGACATGCAGAATTGTGAGTCAATTAAACTGCTTTTGTTTATAAATTATCCAATATTAAGTAGTATTTTCATAGAACTGTAAAAACAGACTAAAAAAGACTACAAAAAAGAACTTGGAAAAAAAATAAAAGTTAGATGTAAATTAAAAGAGAAATATTATGTTTAAATGAAAAGAAAAGAAAAAGAACATATCCTAACCCTGGGCCTATAGTGCTCTCAGTTAGAGTTAGTTGTAATTTCCACACGCCTCATTCACTTACATTCTTCTCACTTAACAGTAGTTTGTTCTCCTGGGACAGGTAAATAGACAAGAATCCATTGTCATCTTGGCCACAATAATGGTGCCTCCCTTAATTAAGCAACTTATCTTAGTTATTCCATTGTCAGCCTGAAATTGTTCTTGATACACTGATATTTTCATAGGGATTATGTAAAATATTTTTCACTTATCCAGTTTTTTCTCTCTAACGAACGCCTCCCAAATTTATATGCATGCTTCTCTGATAATGAAAAACAAAGAACTGAAAGAAAAATTTTAAATATCCTAACTGTGGACTTGCCCATTCAAATACCTTAAGAACTACATAGAAAATATAAAGATCATTAAACTAAGCAAAGTAACTAAGGAACAGAAAACCAAATACCTCCTAATTAACACTATTTTGGCTAAAAAAAAAATCTATATTTGTTAGCTGGATCAATTTCAAATTTATGAAGTTTTTATTTAATTCAATTCCCTCGTTTTACAATTGGAGAAAGTAATATTCAGAAATGATAAGTGACAAAACTACTACGAGATGGTAAGATAACTGTAAGATAACAAGGATTTGCTAAGTAGTTCTTTAAAAAAAAATAAACGAACAAACAAAAAAACTGGTAAGTCCTGTACTGTCCCTTCCAAATTCTACGATCTCATCTCCCTCTAGATACCCACTCCCCAAACCTAATCTCATCTTTTGCCACCGTGATCTTCTTCCAAGAATCTCTTAGCAAAATGGTGGAAACTATTTTCCCACTTCTTGAATTTGGACTGACACTGTGATTTCCATCAGCCAATGGAACATTAACAAATATGACTCAAGAAAGCTTGAAAAGTGCCCATGCATTTCTGCTCAATCTCGCCCACTCCTGGTACCATAAGAGCATGCCCTGGCCTGCCTACTGAAAGGTGAAAAGCAGGAGACAGGTCAGTTTTCCCAGGTGAAACCACACTGGCCTCGTTCAGCCCGCAGCCCACTGACATAACAGCGCTGCCTTGCAGAAGCACAGCAGACCGCAGACACATGAGCAAGCACAGCCCGGATCCTCAGGAGTAACTAGATTAGCTGAACCCCACAGACTCATGAGCTAAATGATATTTTACTGTTGCATGCCACTGAGATTTTGTGGTTGATTGTTACTCAGCATTCTTGTGTCAATAGATAACCGATGTACTCGAGTCATAATTTCCAAACCACTCCATCTGTGACTACATTTAGTTGAGTCATGTTGACAGAGGAGTATTTAGACAGGTCTGAGGCCGGTGAAATACAGGTGTAGTATGGACAGCCAGGTGAACACTTGCTCAGCCTGTGAATAACTGTGGGGCTCAGATGGCAGCTGTAATTAGTTCAGAAATGGTTTCTAATTTATAATTACATTAAATCAGAAAGCAAGGAGATTCAGGACCCAGGGCAGTCTCGGAATATGGTTAGATGGATGTCAACCAAATAATAAGAAATCTGAGTCAACAGCCGCATAATAAATCAAACATATTTTTTTCTTTTTTTGGAACAGGTGTTGGCAGCTGGGACTGGTCTGGGTTGGATTGGGTTAGCATAGGACTGGGCTTCAGAAGCAGGTGGCAACAGAAAATTCTCCTGGCAGTAGCACCTTGTCCTCTCCAGTGGTAAACACCCAGGCAACTTCCAGCGAGGCCTTGCACACCCTGACTTGTGAGTACTGCCCAACTTGGACCAGTCAAGGAGAAACACTTTATACCTATAATTGCTCTGAGCTATTGTTGGTAATAACTGGTTATGCCTTTAATAAACTGGACGAGTAAACTCATTTTTAACCAGATTAACTCAAGTTAGCATTGCCAGATAAAATACAGGATGCCAAAATTAATTTGACTTTTAGATACCCAACACAAAGCAACATAAGTATGTCTCAAATGTTCTATGAGATATACTAAAAAAAACTATTATTTTACATGAAATTCAAATTTAACTGGGATTCCTATATTTTTATTTGCTAAACCTGGAAATCCTAACATAAGGTGCTCTTAGATGATTCTCTAGTTGAAACCTACTGTATTTGTCCACTCGCGCACTGCTGTAAAGAACTACCTGACACTGCATAATTTATAAAGAAAAGAAGTTTAACTGGCTCACAGTTCTGCAGGCTGTACAGGAAGTGTGGTTGGGGAGGCCCCAGGAAACACAATCATGGCAGAAGGCGAAAGGGAAACAGGCACATCTCACATGGCCATAGAAGGAGGAAGAGAGAGAGGGGGGAAGTCCCTCACACTTTTAAATAACCAGCTATCCTGAGAACTCTATCATGAGGCAGGTGCTAAGTATGGTGGCTCATGCCTGTAATCCCAGAACTTTGGGATGCCAAGACAGGCAAATTACCTGAGGTCAGGAGTTCGAGACCAGCCTGACCAACATGGTGAAAGTCTGTCTCTACTAAAAATACAACAACAACAACAACAACAAAAGTAGCCAGGCATGGTGGCATACTTCCAGCTGGCCTGTAATCCTAGATACTCAGAAGACTCAGACAGGAGAATCGCTTAAACCCAGGAGGCAGAGGTTGCAGTGAACTGAGATCGCCCTTTAGCCTGGGCCACAGCATAGAGACTCCCATCTCAAAAAAAAAAAAAAAAAAAGACACCACTAGGGGAATGGCGCTAATCCATTAGAAAGTACCCCCCATGATCCAATCACTTCCCACCAGGCCCCACCTGCAACACTGGAGAGTACAATTCAACACGAGATTTGCATGGGGACACAGAGCCAAACCATATCACCTAGTAAATTCCACACTCCATAATTCTGTTTCATCCAGAACACAGAGAAAGACAGAGTTCTTGTCTGCCATCCATCAGCAGATAACTCAATACATTCCAGATGAGAAAGTAAACTCCAACATTTGGCTCCGTGTGTTGGTAGATATACTATTGTCGCAGTATTTTTCATTATATGTTTGTCTCCAGGTTATTTCCTTCTACCTGTGTACTTTTTCCTTCACTCAGTAACTTGAGCATTCCTTGTATAAAGAAAGTGATGACAGCCAAAGTGATGAACAAAAGGAGTTAAGGGATAGAAAATACTTACAGCACTTAAAAGAATGAAGTGATCAGAAAGAGAAAAGCTTCCTGCCTCAAGAGGTGAAAAAAAAAAAAAGATATTTTTTTTCATGTTTGAGATAATGAGGACAGTTGGCTGGGACATGAGAAAGTAAGACATTATCCCAGCCATGAAGGGTTAGGACCTGAGCTGATTCTATAGAGAAGCAAATTCACATCCTATCTGAGAAATGGGACTCCAAGCCTCCTGGTGGTCAGTCACTGCTTGCCGACTGCTGCACTCCCACTGTGGAAGAGTATATTACCTGCACCCAGAGTTGTGGGAGCCTTACTTTCTGTTGGCTTTAGAGAGGACGTTCCTTAGACAGCATTGTTGCTTATTGGACAGGCAGGCTGCCAAGCTGTTTGTGCCCTGAGAAACTGCTTGGTTCTCAAAAATCTTCCCCCATGTGGACAATCCCTCGTGAACTTCTGAGGTGGTTCCCAGATTTAAATGGATTCTTTAAACCTAGAGGAGAGCTGGTAATTTAGAAAGGAAAGTCCAACAGCACCTCTCTTAGGGAGAACTAAACAGAGTTTAACAGAATTTGCTGCAGGTCACCATCTGAAGCAAGGGCAGTGTTAAAATATAATCAAGTTACATTCCTCTGGGAGCTTCAGTTCCCCCAGGACCCCAAAACTACAATTTAATTTCTAGAATGTGCACTCTACTGTCAGACACGCCTGAATTCAAACCCTGGGTTTGTCACTTAGCAGTTGCATGACTATGGGTCAGTTTATGTCTCTCAAATCTTACTGTCCTCATCTATACAATGTGAATAACCTTATTAAATTGTTCAATAAGATAATACATATTACACAACTCACAGTTCAGACAATGGACAGCAAGTTGTACTCCATAAACACAGGCTAAAAATAAGGACAAAACAAGACAGAGAGAGAAAGAGAGCGATAATTAAGGTGCTAATACTGGATCCGGGGTTGACAGTGTAACCTTTATTCTTTAATGCCAGAATAACACCTCATGTAGTTAAGACTTCTCAAACAATGGTAATCTTTTCTCCATGATATTTTCTTCTGTAAGTGTAATTGAGTGGAAGCCTGGCATAGTGGCTCATGCCTGTAAATCCCAGAACTGTATGAGGCCAAGGTGGGTGAATCATCTAATGTCAGGAGTTCAAGACCAGCCTGGCCAACATAGTGAAACCCCATCTCTACTGAAAATACAAAAATTAGCTGGGCATGGTGGCACATGCCTGTAGTCCCAGCTACTTGGGTAGCTAAGGCAGAAGGATTGCTTGAACCTGGGATGCAGAGGTTGCAGTGAGCCAAGATCTCATCACTGGACATTGTTTTTTGTTGGTGTTGGTGTTGTTTTCAACATTAATATTCAGTAACCTTTAATAAATGTTCATTATGTTTCCTTTTTTTGTGTATAAACATTCAAAAGGAACAAGATGCATAATAGTAGTCACTGCCTCTGAAGGACTTACAGCACTGTGGGGAAAATAAATGAGTCCAGAGATACTAGGTCCATGATCCTATTGGACCACCTTGGTCCACTATGAACCACAGATAGTAGGTTTACCATCCTCCATGTCCCTTGCAAGAGTTCAAAGTAGGGTAGGAGTTCTAATGCTAAACACTGCAATGCATGGAACACTTTCAAATAAGCAAGGATTACACAGCCCAAATTTCAATGCTTCTCCTGGTGAGAAATACCAAGAAAAACAAGCATTTCAAGGAGCCAGTAGAATGCAGTGGAACAAATGCTGTCTTAGGATCCAGACGGAGGTAATTGTAAATCTGACTGTGTGATCCAGACCAAGTTACTGTGACTTCTCTGAACTTCGTATCTTCATTTGAATTGTGGAAATAATTATGCCCGTCTCCTAGAGTTTATATCAGAAATTGATAATCTATACTAAACATTCTGCACAATGTCAGTGACTAGTTAAGACTCAATAATTGGTAGCTATTATTAATATTTTCGTAATTACAAAGTTATATATGATAAACCAAGGAGAAAACAGTGTCTGTGTAAGTGAAAATTATCAGAGAAAAGACAATTGAAAAAGAAAGGGAAAAAATGGCTTGTTCATAAGGTTACATATTATAACTATAAGATGGCCTATAATCCCAACAACTCTTGAGTCTGAGGCAGAAGGATCCCTTGAGGCTGTTACAGTAGGTAGGTAGTCAGACACAGGAGAGGGCTGTCCCCAACCAGGAATATCAAGCAACCATCACGTGATGGTCAGGCAGTTGTTATTCTGTTTCTCTAAAATAATAATAGGCTGCAGTCAGAGCCAGAGAAAGGCAGTCTCCCTGTAGTAGAAAAAAAACCTGAAACTGGTGATCAACAGCTTCTCAGTAAGATCTCAGTAGGTGGGCAAGTAAGCTCAAGCATGTGCAGTAAGAGGCAAAACGGTCAAGTGTAATTGGTATATGACCTTCCTCTAGGAATGCTAGATTGATAAGGGCAAAACACCTGAAGTGAGATGCTCAAAACTCCAGTCAACACACTGCGCATGCTTCTCTCCCAAACAGTAGCAGACCATTGCACATGCACACAGCACATGCCAAGAGAAGAATCAGGGGAGAAGGCACACAAAACCCCAAAAGTATGCCAACGTATAAAACCCCAAGTCAAAAGGTCAAACCATGCACTTGCCTTCAAGTTGCCCACTTAGCCCTCTTCCAAGTATACTTTCCTTCTTTTTGCTCCTGCTCTGAAGCTTTTTAATAAACTTTCACTCCTGCTCTAAAACTTGCCTTGGTCTCTCCTTTTGACTCATGCCCTCAGTCAAATTCTTTCTTCTGAGGAGGCAAGAATTGAGGTGGTGGCAGACACATACAGATTTACTGCCACCATCAAGGCAAGGAGGCCAAGACCAGCCTTGTCAACGCAGGGAGACCTTGCCTCTAAAAATTTTTTAAAAATTAACTGAGAGGTGGGAAGATTGCTTGAGCCCAGGAGTTAAAGGTTGTGGTGAGCTCTGATTGTGCCACTGAACTCCATCCTGGGTGACAGAGTAAGACCCCAGCTCATAAAAAATAATAGTAATGATAAATTAATAAGTAATTATAAAGACATATAAACAAAATATTGAAATACATATGTTTCAACATTCTGCTTTTAGGTCATCACCTGACCGTCATTTTTAAAAGAAAAATATTGATAGACGTATTTGCATTTGTTTGGGCAGCATTTAAACTCTAGGAATGCAGATATAATAGGAAAATAGAAATTTTTTTAACCTTCTCCAGCAATCGTTTTGGAAAGACAGTTATGAATTTCAGTTTCATTTATCATTCCATGAGATCCTCTTTTATATATTTTTGGTCTTCCTATAACAAGAAATTTTTCCTGGACCCTTGAGGAATATAATGTAAAATAGATTCCAAAAACATTTTGACTATCAGTTATATACTGAAAAAGGGAGATTAATCCCCATGGACCACACGGTTGACAAAGTCCTCACTTAATGCGTTTAACTATAGTGCTAAGAGGAAATTGATAGCAACACTCTGGGTGCCTCAATGCTGTTACATGGAATAATTACTGCCCTGGGATATTGAAGGTAATCAGATACACTGGGTCCCTTCAGGACTCAGGGAAGAAGAAAGGAGAAAGGATGATTAGCTTTCTATAATACCGGCAGCTATTATGTCACATTTCTTAAATTCATTTCAATAAAATAACAGTGCTTTTGTTTCCCTTAAGTGACTTATTTTTCTAACCTTTCCTTTTTTTTTTTTTGGTTTTGTTTTATTTTCAATATAAAGAAAGCCAATTTGCTTTGCACAAACTTTGTTATGAAAAAAGAAATCATGTGAAGACATGAAACCAGAGGAACTCGCCTAAACTGCTGGTGGAAATACAAATTGTTAAAGTCACTTTGGAAACATTTTAAGATTGTCTAGTAAAGTTCATGTGCATGATATGCATATTTACTCCTAGGATATCCCCTAAAGAAACAAGTACACATGTGCTCCAAGGAACATGCATAAGAATAAGAATAAAAATAGTGTTATTCATAATAACCCCACATTGGGAAAAAAAGGTTATCAAGAATAAACTAGATAACTTCTAACTATGTTTATAATCTGGGTTACTACATGCAATTAAAAGGAATAACTGCAGACATTTACAAAAACATGGATAAACTCCCAAATATAAAATTTTGAGTAAAAGAAACCAGACAGCAAAGAATATATACCATGGGATTTAATTCAAAAAATGAAAAAGTTAATTATATTGTGAAGACTTTGATTCTTAAATTTTAAACTCCCAGAAGAGAATGGGTAAAATTACCAGAGAAATCAAAAGAGTGGTTGCACTCTGGGGTGAGCAGGAAATGTGGTTGGGAAGAGGTCTTCAGAGGACAGGATTTGGGAGCACCAATAATATAATTTCTGGACATGGTATTCAATGTATAACCTATTGGGCAACAACTACTCTTTTGTATAGTTATTCACTGGATTCTTTTAAATTATATTTTAAGTTCTGGGATATATATGCAGAACGTGCAGGTTTATTAAATGGTTATACATGTGCCATGATGGTTCCCTGCACCCATCAACCCATCATCTAAATTACATATTTCTCCTAATGCTATCCCTCCCCTAGCCCTCCACCCCCTGACAGGCCCCAGTGTGTGATGTTCCCCTCCCTGTGTCCATGTATTTTTATTATTCGACTTTCACCTATGAGTGAGAACATGCAGCATTTGGTTTTCTGTTCCTGTGTTAGTCTGCTGTGAATGATGGTTTCCAGCTTCATCCATGTCACTGCAAAGGACATGAACTCAAATTCATTCTCTATCCAGTTTTGTTTCCTTGCTGGCGAGGAGTTGTGAGTCCTTGGATCAAAGTGGATCTGCAGTGGATCTCGCTACAGAAACCCTACAAGCCAGATCGCCTCCTTGAAGGAGAAGAGGCCTTTGGTTTTTGGAATTTTCAGCCTTTTTGTGCTGGTTTTTCCTCATCTTTGTGGATTTATCTACCTTTGGTCTTTGATATTGATGACCTTTGGTTGGGGTTTTTGTGTGGACTTTTTGTTGTTGTTGATGGTTATGCTATTACTTTATATTTATAATCTTCCTTCTAACAGTCAGGCCCTCAGCTGCAGATCTGCTGGAGTTTGCCAGAGGTTCACTCCAGAACCTGTTTGCCTGGGTGTCACCAGCAGAGGCAGCAGAATAGCAAAGATTGCTACCTGTTTCTTCCTTTGGAAGCTTCATCCCAGAGGGGCACCTGCCAGATGCCAGCTGGAGCTCTTCTGTATGAGGTGTCTTTGGACCCCTCCCAGTCAGGAGGCACAGGGGTCAGGGACCCACTTGAGGAGGAAGTCTGCTCCTTAGCAGAGCTTGAGCACTGTGCTAGGAGATCTGCTGCTCTCTTCAGAGCTGGCAGGCAGGAACGTTTAAGTCTGATGAAGCTGTGCCCACAGCTGCCCTTTCCCCCAGGTGCTCTGTTTCAAGGAGATTGGAGTTTTATCTATAAGCCCCTTACTGTGGCTGCTGCCTTTCTTTCAGAAATGCCCTGCCCTGTCTGGCTGCAGTGGCTTTGCCAAGCTGCGATGGGCTCTGCCCAGTTTGAACTTCCTGGTGGCTTTGTTTATACTGTGAGGGGAAAACTGCCTACTTAAGCCTCAGTAGTGGTGGATGCCCCTCCTCCCGCCAAGCCTGATCATCTCAATCATCTTCAGACTGCTGTACTGGCAGCAAGAATTTCAAGCCAGTGGATCTTAGCTTGTTAGGCTCCATGCAGATGGGATCCACTGAGCTAGACCACTTCTGCCCCCTTTCCAGGGGAGTGAACATTTCTGTCTTGTTGGCATTCCAGGTGCCACTGGGGTATTAAAAAAAAAAACTCTTGTGGCTAGCTTGGTGTCTGCCCAAATGGCCACCCAGTTTCATGCTTGAAACTCAGGGCCCTGGTGGCATAGGCACCTGCAAAGACCATGGGAAAAGCATGGTATCTGGGCCAGAATGCACTATTCCTCACAGCACAGTCGCTCATGGCTTCCCTTGGCTAAGGGAGGGAGTTCCCAAACCCCTTGCACTTCCTAGATGAGGCAAACCCCGGCTGTCCTTTGGCTTGCCCTCCATGGGCTGCACCCACTGTCTAACCAGTCCCAGTGAGATGAGCCAGGTTCCTCAGTTGGAATTGCAGAAATCACCAGCCTTGTGCATTTATCTCTCTGGGAGCTGTAGACTGGAGCTGTTCCTATCAAGCCATCTTGCCAGTCACCAATGTTTAATCTATTAAGCTATATAGTTATGTCTTATTGACACTTCTGTTTGTGTTTTATATTTCACACAAAAAAGACTTCACAAGAATAAGTCATTTTTTTGTTTGTTCTTGTGAAGCAATTTTCTCTAAACAGAAGAAAGGGGCTTAACAATGACTGGGTTCACACTGAGCAAATTACATGCATAATCTCTTCTAATTCTAACAACAAACTTCTTAACAACTTACCATCTTCTCCATTTGAGGGCTCAGGGAGGTCCGCAAGTTTGCTCAGGGCCACGTAACCAATGAAAGCAGAGCCGAAGCTGAACTCAGTCTTGACCCAAGTGCATGCTCTATATACTTCATTATGCTGACTATATCTACATTTTGCATAGCTTTATGCATAGAAATTTCATATTTTCTACTAGGAAGTCTAACTAAACACATACTCAGGGTATGTTTTGAGTATTGATGCATAAATATTTTAAATATAACCTAAAAGATAATTGACTAAAAATATATGTAGCTAATTCTGCACTAAAGCCAGACCATTCTATTGAATAAATGTATTAGCCCCAATTGGGCTAAATTATGTATTATTTCTTTTTAAATAGTAAAAACAATTTTGTGAGTCACTGGCCCATGCAAAGAGGTTTCTGGAAGGAAGTGTGCCAAGTCAAAATATCAATTATTATTCTAACATCTTCTCCTATATAGCCGTGGGTCACAGAAATAAAAAATAAAGACAGAAGAAAAAGCTAATAAAAATCTTGTACCTTTCTCAAGCTGAGAGAGGACTCAGAGGAAGACTTCATCCATTTGTTCCCATAGGTATTTGAGTGCTTACTATTGCACCTTGTTCTAGGCCCCAGGATACGACGATAAAAAGATACACAAGGTGATGGGGGTAATAGGAATTATATTCTGTGCAAACGACTGACAAGCAAGTGAGCAAATGAGCTACCATCAGATAGTCAGAGAGTAATAGAGGAGAAGCTCCAAAGCAAAGAAGGGCTAATGAGATGTGGAGAGTTCAAAGTCACAGTGAAGGTGGGATCAGTGGCATAAGCCAAGGCCTCTTCCAACGGGTGATACATGAGGCAAGACCAGCAAAAAAGACCAGAAGAAAGCCAGACAACCATGAAAACAGGAAGAAGGTACTTCAGGCAGAGGTGGCAGGAAGAATAAATTTCTAAGTTAGAATTATGCTTGGTGGTTTCAAAAACAATGTGATTAAAGAATAGTCTGTGTAAGAATATAAGTTAGGATTTGGTTCAACTTCAAATACCAAGAACTACAAAGTAACAGTATCTTAAATGGAAATTATTTGTCTAGAATTGGAAGGGCAACTTCACAAAGCCATCAGAAATCCAGGTTACTTCTATATTATGGAATCACCATCTTCCTTGTGATCCATAATAGCCACATGAGTTCCAGCCCTCACAACTGAATTCCAATTAAGGGCAGGTGGAAGGAATAAAAAAATCTACTTCATTTTTTTAAGGGTACTTTATGTAAGTGAACACAATACTTTAATATTCCATTGACCAGAAAAAAATCAAATGACTATGTACAAGAAAGACTGAGAAATCTCAGAAGGAAACTAAAAAATATGTTTCCTTTTTTATCAAGAAAGAAAAAGAAATGTATATTTTATACAACAGGCAATTTGTCACAGGGAAAAAGAGGTAAAATAATTGAATATGGAGAAGTAGATAAAAGTAATTCATTTAGGAACTTAGTATACCATAGTAACTTTAATTTTATATTTGAAGGCGAGGGTCAATTAACCCTAACATAGTTCTTTGCTTGAATGTAAGAGTTGTTGAAGTTAAAGCCTTACCAATGTACCCTGAATATAATTCATTCTTCAAGTCTGTCTGGGGAATTGGCTGATAATCCCTTTTTCAAGCCTGTTTCAGGGATTGGCTGGGCTTTCAGGGTGGTCACCATAGCTTGAAGCATCTGATTCTTCATTTATTACCTCCACCTTTTTCATGTCAGTCTCCATGTCCTGTCAATTCTATCATTGTAATGTCCATTGCACAAAGAATGGAAAAGCTTGATAGAATACTAAAATTGTGAATTCCATACCATGCCTAGCAATGTCAAGCATAAAGAAAAAGGAACAGAGAGGCATTGTGTGGTGAGTGTAATTGTGTCCCCTTAAAATATATGTTGAAGTCATAATTCCTGGAAGCTCTGATAGTGACCTTATTTGGAAATAGGGTCTTTGAAGTTGTACTCAATGAAAATGAGGCTATACTGGATTAAAGTAGGCACTGAATTCAATGACTGTTACCCCTGCAAGAAGGTCAGGTCATGTAAAGACACAGTGACGCAGAGGAACACAGGGAGAATGGATAGCATGTGATGACAGAAACAGAGACTGAAGTGATATAGCTTCAAGCCAAGGAACACTGAAGATTGACAATCACCACCAGAAACTAGAAGACGGGCAAAGAGGATTTCTTCCTCAGAGCCTCCGGGAGGAAACAATCTTGCTAAATCTTGATTTCAGACTTCTAGCCTTCACAACTGTGAGAGAATAAACTTCTGTTGTTTTAAAGCCATCCAGTTTATGGTAATTTAAGGTCACCCTAGGAAACTAACACACCCTGTAGCACTGGTTCTGAGAGGGTTGAAGCAGAAAAAGAGAAATGGGAATCCAATCAGTAGCTGATTTGGCTATGGAGTAAACAAAGTCCCAGCAGTACTGGGAACAGGTTCAGAAGTAATTACGGCCTTTACCAGACAGCCAAGATCCCACTTGAATTAGAATATGGTAATTGTCACACACCCCAAGACACCCCCCAACTTTTGAATCATAAAGGAGTATGTAATTGGAGAGGCTGAAATTGCAAACCAGCTGGTGGGAGTGAGTCACTGGAGTTTTGTTCTCCTTTTCCCTATAGTCACTTCAAGACTAGAGATCAGGTGGGATCATCACAAATTTAAAATGCACCCAGTAAGAATGTATTCAATAATATCTGAAATATTTCAGAAAAAGTTATAAACCAAGAGGCATTTTACTCACATATTTACCCAGAAAAAGATGTAGGGATTTGTTATGGACTGAATGTGTCCTCCCAAAATTTGTATGTTGAAGTCTCTCCCCAGTACCATAGAATATGACTCTATTTGGAGACAGCGGTTTTATAGTAATTAAGTTAAAATGAGGCCAGTAGGGTGGGCACTAATAGAATATGCCTACTGTCTTTATAGGAAGGGAAGATTAAGACACACAGAGAGATACACACACAGAATCAGTCACAGAAGATAGCTATCTGTAGAAGACTAAAAAAAAAAAAAAAATCTGTCAATACATTGATCTTAGACTCATGCCCTCCAGAATTATGAGGAAATTAGTTACTGCTTTTTAGGGCACCCACCCAGTTTGTGACATTTTGTTATGGCAGCCCTAGAAGTTAATACAGATTTTGGTACAGTGAAGAAAGGTGCTACTGTAGTATATGCCTAATAATGTGGAAATGGCTTTGAAACAGGATAATGGCTAGAAGCTGGAAAAGTTTTAGGGCAAATGTTACAAAAAGCCTAGATTGCCTTAAAAAGACTGTTGGTGGAAATATGGACACTAAAGTTTCTGTTAGTGCAGATGTAAATGAGGAATATGCTATTTGATGTTTGATGAAAGACAGTCCTTATTATAAAATGACAAGCAACTTGGCTGAGTTGTGTTCTAGTGTGTGTGGAAGGTAGAACCTGTGACTGATGAGCTTGGATATTTAGTAGAGATGTCTAAACAAAATGCTAAAGGTGTGGCCTAGTTTCTTTTCGCTGCTTATAGTAAAAGGCAAGAGAAGAAAGATGAAGAAGAAATTGTTACTCAAAAAGGAATCAGAACTTGAAGATTTGGAAAAAAAGATAAAATATGTTCTGAAGAGAACATCCAGGATTTTGCTGGACAACCATTTGATAAAGGGATTGGTAAGAATATGAGTCATAGATCTAATCAAACACCTCAGCAGAAACTCTGACAGCTTGGACTGAAAGGGACAAAGAGGGTACAAAATAAAGGAAGGCATTTGGACTTCTTAGATTTTACAGGATGGGACAGTAGAGCGATCTGGCTGTGAGTATGCATTATCACTGAAGAAAACGATCCCAAAGGTGATTCAGAAATAAGCAAGTCTGTACTGTTACAGTGAGTCCAGAAGTCACAGGGAATGCTAGGAGAACTGAAGCTGTATCTACTTGGTTTCAGAGGGTAGGACCACCTCCTCCATTTTAGCAGGTTAGGCTGCTCACCAAGGATCTCAGAGGAGTGGCCACTTGAGACCTGCAAGGCAGGGCTGCCCACTTGGAGTCTCAGGGGCTGGCTGCTCACTCGGACCCTTAGATGACCTCAGAGGCAGGGCTGCCCATTTGGGACCTCAAAGAGAGGCTACTTGGAACCTCTAAGGTAGGGCTGCTCACTCGGATCCTCAAGGGCGGGGCTGCGGCCACAGTTTACAGGGACAATGCTGCCATCCCAGTGGGCCAGCCTGGAAAACAACATCGAACCAAAAAAGGTTATTCTCCAGCTTTAAAATCTAATGGAATTTGCCCTGCTAGGTTTTAGGCTTGCTTGAAACCCATGACCTCTTTCTTCCGTCTGATTCCGTGCTTTGAAATTGGAATGTCTATTCCATGCCTCTCCTATCACTGTATTTTGGAAACAGGTAACTTGTCTGATTTGACAGGGTCACAGCTGAAATGAATTTTGCATCAAGATAAATCATACCTTGAATATTACCCATACCTGATTTATATGATATATGGATAAGACTTTAGATGTAGACTTGAGGCTGGAATGGGTTAAGACTTTGGGGCCATTGGGATGGGGGTGCATGTATTTTGCTTATGAAAAGGACATGAATTTCGAGGGTCCCAAGGGTGGAGTGTTACAGGCTGCTTTGTGTCCCCTGAAAATATATTGAAACCCTAGCCCTGTGACCTTAGAATGTGACTATATGTGGATATGGGGCATTTGAAGAGGTAATTAAGTTAAGATGAAGTCTTTAGGATAGGATCTAATCCAACGTGACTGGTGGGAAGTCACAGTCATAAGAAGAGAAGATTATAACATACAGATAAACAGGGATGAGGGGAGAGGGTAACACAGAGAGGAAAGACCATGTATGAATGCAGTGAAAAGGTGGCCATCTGCAAGCCAAGGAGAGAGGCTTTTGAAGAAACTAAACCTGCTGATATCTTAATCTTAGACTTGTAGCCTCCAGTACTGTGAGAATATACATTTCTGCTGTTTAAGCCACCCAATTTGTGGTATTTTTCACAGCAGCCCTAGCAAACTAATGCCATGATTTGACTGAAATCTAGGCTGAGTTTCAGATTCTGTGTTCTACATTATCATTTGCTAAGTCCTTCCAGCTACCCTTTGGGTCTAATGAAAGATCCAACGATTCACAGGAGCAACTTGTGTGCATAAGCTTGAGGTCTCTGTGGATTTTGAGTGAAGCATTTTCCACATTACACACATGTACACAAACATTCTTGTCAAAATAGTAACTGACTAGAACCTCTCAAGAGTGGCCTTGAAGGAAAATTATACAGTAAACTCAATTCAAGTTTTCCATTTAAAGCCCGGCAGGTTTGAAAAACACAACACTGTAACCTGACAATAAAAGAAAAATCATCAAGAGCAACTGAAGCACAAACAGTGCAAACATGAGGGTCTTCTTCAAGCCCTTCAGCAGACTGGTTCTTTGGTTTTCCAGTTAAAATCTTAATAGAATATTAACATTCCACTCGGGTCCCTTAACCTCCATCATGAAGGATCATTGGGAAAACTTAAATGACTTTCTGAATATTTTCCAGAAATTGTCCTCAAAAATTAAGTAATCTAATTTACTTTGGTTTTAAATTCTGGGAAATGTCCATCCATGCTTCTCATTATAAAAGGACAGTAAAATCCACCTTAAATTCAGTTACAATCATCACTGGACTTATGCCCTCTGGGTACATACAAGATACATTGCGTCTCTCACCACAGCATGAAAAGTTCATGAACATTGGTAGAAGCAAGGAGAATTAATGATTAGCTGTAACTTGACATCTTCTTTCTTCTAGCACTCTACCACCCTTACAACACATAAAGTGTATTGTCAGGTCCAGTCATCTGTTTTTGTCATGATATACCTTTCACATCTGTTCCTCCCATTTCATCTACTAGCAACTTTCATCTAACCCCTCATCACGTTGCATCTAAAATTATGATTCTGATCTAAATGGTTTTTAAAAAATACTATTTTCTCAAATGCCTTATTTCATTTTTCTTATTACATTCCATCCATCATCTGAGTTTTTGCAGATTCTATCTTCCCCACATTTCTAGTAACAAAATCAATACATCATATATTTAGAAAAGGATGCCGTGTTCTCCTCTTAGTTGCTGGCATATTTCATCTACAATACCTTTGATGACTAGATGAGGTTTGAGTAAGTGCCATGAGGAGTGGCTGGGACAAATGTCCTGAGGTCCTAGTAAAAATATGAGTGACAGCCAACATTCTTAGTAGTTAGTCTGTAGCAGACACTGTACTCAGCACTTCACATACATTCACCTGTGTTTTTTTCATCAAGAAACCTAGGAGGCAAGTCCTATTTAATAATTTCTGTTTTACAGATCAGGAAAAGATACAGAAAAAGTAAGTAACTTGCCCAATTTACAAAAACTCCTCAAACTCAAGCTCCAGATTTGAACCCTGTTCTGCTGGCTCAAAAGTTAAAACTCTCATAAGTATATAGTGAAGCAGGAATTTTGCAAGCTAAATTTCTTATGACTTTATGGATCCTTAAGGCCAAACTACACAGAAAGAAGTCGAGAAAAACCTTCATCTAGGAGTAAGGAAGCATGTGTTCTGCTCAGAAATCTGTTGCTGTGTTCCTGTGAGAAAGTCAACTTTCCTTGCTGGGCTTCAGTGTCCTAATCTGTGAAATTAGCAAATTAAACTACATTATCTCTAAGGCAGTGATTTTTTTACCCTCCTTTACTCCAGTGTACATAGGCTCCCTGCTACTACTAAATCTATAATAATCTGTGTGTGTGTGTGTGTGTGTGTGTGTGTATGTGTGTGTGTCTGTGAGATAAGAGAGAGAGAGGAGAGAGAAAAGAGAGACAGATAGGAAAGTTTTTGTAAGAAAGGTGGACTAACAGTACATAAAGATATATTTGTTCTTTTTCCTCCCATAATGGTAGGCAATTATTAGTGTGACTTAGTGGCTTTCAGATGAGGAGGGCCTGAGTCAGCATTTCTACAATGCTCTTAGCCATACAGTATAGTACCAAGATGGATGCAATAGGAAGTAGGGGTGAAACAGAAGCACTTCCTCAGGGGTCCCCTGCCAAGCTTTCAGTTACATCTTTTTGGTTACAGCTAAGCGATACACTATCTTAGCTGGCTTTGTGCTGCTGTCACAGAATACTTCAGATGAGTAATTTATAATGAACAAAAACTTATTGGTCCATGGTTTTGAAGTCTGGAAGGTCCAAGATCACGGGCCAGCAACTGTCAAGTGGCTTCTGTCTGTGCCATCCCCTGGCAGAAAGGCAAAAAGATGGAGAGAGAGAGTAAAAAGAAAAAAGAGAGAGAGTAGGTTTCTTACAACAAGCCTACTCCCAATATAATCATGTCTCATTAGAGCCCACTTCCCCACACTGTTGCATTGAGCATTAAGTTTCCAACCATGCTTAGTGGGGCACATTCAAACCACAGCATATTTCACTCCTAAACCTGGGTTTGGGCCTGGCTTTTAGAGAAGTTTTGAACAGTTCCAAACAAAAGCAAAAGAGCAGGGCTTTGGGAGTAACCAACCAAGTGTATGTCACAGTAATACATTCTTGCATACAGAGCTGCCAGGGAAATATTGTTCAAACACACACATGGGAAATGATTTCACATTTCAAAACCCTTCTATGGTTACCACTACAAAGCAAATTCAGTGTAACACTGAACATCTTTGTAATTTAGCTCCCTTTATTCTAATTTTATCAAATTATCCTCTCTCTTAGGTATTTTGGAAACCAATGGAAACATTCTCCTCACTGTTTTCCAAATATCTCATGTGAATTCCAATCTGTTATTTTGCTTACCCTACTTGTTCTGCCTGAAATGTTCAATATTATATATTATCACACTTTTATTAAGGGTGTTCTATATGTCAGGCACATGGTAGTAACTACAGGAGATACATATATTACTGAAAAACAACAAAAAGTGCTTTTTCTACAAGTTTCCAATAGTCCAGTTGCATGAACGCATGCATACACAATTAATTACAAAAAGTAGTACAGAAGATTATAGTAAAATAAACATGGCTTCCTCAATGTCTTGCTTAGTCATATGCCTGCATCTGATTCAGCTCAAGTCTCAAGTTCTCTAAGAAGTCACTGATCTCAGTCTGGGGTAATCTCCTCTTCCAGCTGCACTTTGTAGTACCTTTGTTCCAGAGAACTCATAAACTCATGTAACAATATAAACAAGCATAACTTTTTATATTTCAAATATATGGGCTACATTATCTTTTTTGAAATACAGAAATTTTATTCTGTATCTGTTAATTTCTCTAGAGCTCATATATCACTTGCTCTTTCGTTTGGTTATAAATTTATTTATTATTTATTCATTTAGTTGTTTGAGCACAGCATTGTGACAGGTTCTGGGTGGAAAAGACAGGAAGGAAAATCCAATGATAACCAAGACACAGCTTTTAACCTTAGCAAACTTGTAATACAGCAGGGGAGATGGATCAGAAAAACACCATAATACACGATGATCTTTAATAAGTACAGAAATAGACAGTTGAGAGGTACCTCTGAAGGCAAGCCTTGAAGGACAAGTAGAGGTCAATAGAGGCAGATATGGATCAGGGAAGAAGTGGTTAGCATTCTCTGCAGAAAGAAGATAATGGATAACAAAGCGGATGCAGAAAACTTTGAGATATGCTCAGAAGGCAAGTAATGTTTTTACTTTAGTGTGAATAGCTATAGGAAACTGAAAGAGGCTATGCGAGGCTTAACATGGAAAAATACGCTGGTCCAGATGGTGGAGAGATGTGAGAATTGGAACTTTAATCAGTTGACTTTAGATCGAGGGATAAGGTAAAGAGAGGGTGAGCAAAGGTTTCAGCCAGGAAGTAACATGATTAAAATTTTGGTTAAAATGACTAATCCAGAGCAGTAGTATACAGGTAGAACTGGAATGGGAGGTAACCACCAATCGAAAGGCATTTAAAAGCCTGCTGCAGGAAGTTAAATGGAGGGAGAAAGAAACTTATTTAGCTTTCTGACCAAGTCCCCTTTGATACCTGAAACATAGATGACATGCATTACTTTTCACGTAGCCCAGAGGCAGAAGCTACAGAAAGAGAGGAAGAGGTGTGGACATTGGTTTTGATGACTCAACATGGATAACAGGGAGAGAGAGAATCCATGATGAATTCCATCTCCTACTGGTTATTAAATCTTCCTGCACCAAAATATTTCCCCCATCCACTCTCTCTGTTCTTAAGACTACACAATTTGCTCTTTCTTCTTTGCCTTCTTTATTCCGTTAACTCTCTTTTTCCTATTCTCTGGATTACATAAAAGTCTCATGGAATTGCCCTTTTCACATATTATTCAGCTGAGGATCACATTGCTTAATGATTCTAAGCTATATTCTCAAGTAAAACCTTCTTAGGAATAGACAGGTACATAATATAGAGCACAGCAAGGGAATATTCTGCTCCCAACAGTGATGACAAGGAAGCTACACAGCAAGGAGAAACTTTTATGTAAAGAACTAGAAAACGAAAGGTTGGTAAGAAGAGCAGTGATCTCCATGAAAAGATCACTAGAGGTCTGAATCCCTAGTACATACAGTTGTCTTTATTCTTTGATCTTCCTTGGCTCTGAAAATCTGGCTTAAGCCACAGTCCTTGACAGCCCCAGGACAAAGGGATTTGATAGCTCCCAATTCCATTACAGTTTTTTCTCAGATCAATAAAGTGACCTTGAAGGAAACACACTTTCCAGTGTTTTCATTTTCTTATAAACAAAATGGGAATGATACCAAGTTTCCGTACTTGAAGCAAGAGGACAAAGCCGTCTGAGGATGTGAGGTGCTAAATAACAAATAGGATGGAATATGTAATTCCATCCATCGTGCCTCAGCACTGGCTATGCCCATTTATTACTACTTTTCAATTGCTAAAGTGATGGAGAAATGGAATTTCCACTAATTTTTCAGGAACTTGAATCTTATTCTTACAATCTTGAGCTTTATGTTGCTGATATATTGTAGATATAATTTTTGTGTGCTCCAAGAGGCTTTCTGCTCACAGGGCATTGCTGTAAGTTGTGGATAATTTATTTTCCCCTGCTATTATATTGTGTAAATTACTATGTTGGCAATATTTTAGCCTCTCACACTTTGAATCAATGCCCAGAATAATTCTAACAAGATTTTGATTCTCTGGAAGCAACCTCAAGGAAGAAAGCCCTTCAAAATGCCTGCATATTCATTTAAACTTCAGCTGGGAAAAACATCTCCTCCAGGTCAAGTGTAAGGTGAATCTGAAGGGTAAGTGATACTTGTCTCAGCTCCCTGCTAATATCTATATCCTCCTTTGCTGCCAGAAATAATCACAGGGACTTGCCAGTTGAGCACACATTCCTAGACCTTTCTACCTCAGGATGCAAGTTCTAGAAGTGGAATCCAATTTGAGGTCTGCCAGAAAGCTCAAGGAAATGTTTGAGTCCAGAGATCCAGCTGCATCACCAAGTCTGTGGTTTAATTTTATCACCCAAAGGAGATACTTTGGTTTGCAGCCAAAAAGTGGCCCATTTGTTAATATTACACATTATCAGGATGGGTCAAAATGGAAACTGGCTTGCCAAATGAGGTAACATTTGGCAAGCCAGTGGCCACAGTGCCTTGTGGCCATAGAAGGCCCAGCAAAGACATGGCCTTTACACGACATTTTATTTGATTTTGAATAAAAGTAAAGCTTTATATAAAAATAGGAAGAGAGAAAACAAAAAAGCTTCTGTTTTGTTTCACCTCCCCTAAACCCACCTCTACTCCATATTAATGGAGAAAAGCTTTTTGAACTTATAACTGGAACCCCAGGGACCCAACGCTGCCTCTATCAAAATCTCCCAGCCTAGAAGCAGAGCAGGGGTTCTCCATTCTTAGGCTGACTGCTTTGACCCTGATTAGCTGAGTGTCTTGGGGAGATACTCTTTTTCAATATTCTTGATTATGATAATGTGGGATATATTGTTAGTGCTGACTTCCTGGGAGGTTGTGAGAATTCAATAAGCAAATGCCTATGTATTTTGCCCAGCATATGAAACAATGAAAGTTATTAACTATTACTACTCATAATAAGATACATTATCATTGACCTAAAGTCAAAAATAAGGATTTTCCAGCAATACAAGGAAAGAGGCTAAATCTCAATATAGATGACTGTTTTTTTTCCTTAAGAACCTTCTACTGCAAATCAGGACTGAGTATGGGCCCTGGGGTAGGACGGGTGCAGCTACAGGAAAATTAATAAATAGGCTCATTTCCTCCTAACATGCGCCTTAAAAAATACATATCAATTTTTATTTGTTTTAACTAAGCTCTCCTTTTATCTAGTCATGCTCCTATCTAAAAATGCAAAAGTAGTTTGAGAAAGGAAGAAAAGAGCCCTTAGAAGTACTTTTAAATTTCTTCCAGTTTTCTAATGAACTTAATAAGCTCCCCAGATACATCTTACAAAGTAAATACACCTTCAAAAACATTCAAGTAATTTTGTTTTCTCCAGCGTTCAGAGCATGCTAGGTGGCTGGCAAGATACATCACCATCAATTTTACAAGTGTTCTGTTAGCAGTGAAGGGAAAATCACAAGAGAAAACACTTTCTCTTTGATGTCTTTTAATATATCTGGATGGAATTCTGTTGCATGATTTTTCACTGGAGCTGTTTCTCTGAATTTTCACCTCAAATTCCACTTGAATAATGATAATTCTAAATCTTCCTTCTTTCACTGCCTGGCAGGCCTAGCAGATTTTGACAGTGCCAGAAACTTGCCAAGATTTTTGATCAAAGAAATAATGGACTCAACTGAAATCAGTGTCACTTTTTGCTATCTTTACTCATTTAGTGAGTGCTACTGTAAGAAGGGCTCTGCTCTGGGCCCAAGGATTATGAGAAATAAGTGAAGTTGCTTGAGTTTTGCCATCAAAGTCATAAATTGTGTCTGAACAGCAGAAGAAATATCAGACTCCAGGACAGAAGAAGCATAAAACTTGAACTGGAGATTCATAGCCAAGAATAATATCAAGGTGGTGTGCACCCTGACAGTGATCAAGTTCATGTGACCATTCTTAACTGTCCAATTGGCTTTCTGCAGACCAGATTTTGAGAATCCTTTGCCTGGAACTCATAACTCATTGGCTCTACTTCTAATCTTTCTAAATCAAAATACCTGCAGGAGGTCCTAGAAAAAAAATTTTTTTTTGAGACAGGGTTTCATTTGGCTGTCCAGTCTGGAATGCAGTAGTATAATCATGACCAACTGGAGCTTCGAACTACTGGGCTCAAGGGATCTTCCTGCCTCAGCCTCCCAAGTAGCTGAGAGTACAGATACACGCCCCCTGTGCCTGGCTAATGTTTTAATTTTTTGTAGAGGCAGATGCCTAACCTGGTCTCAAACTACTGGCCTGTTCCCCCTGCCTTGGCCTCCCAAAGTGCTGAGATTATAGGTGTAAGCCACTGCACTTGGCTAAATCTTGAATTTTAATAAAATTCTTAGATTCAGTTAGAGAAAAGAATGGACTTGAAATGGGAACTGACATTGTAACCCAGGAATACTGAATATACACGTATTTATTATGTATAGAATTATTTCCAGGCAACATTGGAAGATTCTAAGAGAAGTCCCTTAAGTAAGTTAAATGCAACTTGATGTGCTCATGAATACCTGCAAAACAACAAAACCGTTTAACCCTGAAAGGGGTGAGAACAAAGTTAGGGTCTTCTTTTAGGAAGTGGCCAGTCACCTGGTGACTGACTTGTGTGACCTTGCTGTAACTGTTTCCTGCTTTGCTTTTAGAGTGGATTGAAAAGTTGTAACTCTAGCTGCCATAGACAATGTACATCTATAAAACTGAGGGGTTTTCCCCCTTAAATATTCAAGAATTCAAGTTTCTGGTATCCATTAGAGGGTTCTGAGAATTGGGCTCCTTCAGAACGTTTAAACTTTTCAGTAAGAGGATGGAACTGTATAGAAATCAGGCACCATCGTCTACTCCATCCACTCGGCAAGGCTGCCCTACATCTCAAGTGTCTGGAGAAGAAATTTCACCTACAGCTTCGAGATCAATTTGCTCTGGTTTGAGTGTGATATGAATGACACAAATCTATCCAAATGAGTTCTGTTGCCTCCTTTACAGTCACTATAATCCATTTCCGTGCTGTTCTATATTCATGAGCTAAATAGACATCATCTCTTAGAGCTTATCTTCTCAGGAAAAAAGCTCCAGTCTTTAAATTATGACTGATTCATAAAATTGTGATTTCCTGGAGCAGAAAAAAAATACAGGAAATTGGGCATCGTTTCAAATACAGTCTTTAAACCAGAGTCTAACACATCTCAGCTTATTATCTTGCACCAGAAGATTTGTGCATCGGCTGTTTTGGTTGGATTGATGGGTATATTATGGGAACAAGGACCACAAAGCCATCTGGACTCCAGGAGTGATGGAGAATACTTGCCCTCACATAAGTCAATAATAAAACAGTGCTCAAGGCTGGTGTTGTTCCCAAGAGACTAGAGAGAGTGGGGAAAATGAGTTCCTTTTTTCTAGAACATAGCGAAGTGGCTGTAGATAATATTTTTGGCTTGTTGACTCTTTAAAAGTGTAGTAAGTCTCTAGGAGGGTATCTGATTCAGCTTTTGGTAAGCAATGCAGAAGTTTTTACAGGTCTATATTCCCTATGTGACTTTTCGTATCTACAGATCAGAAAGCCAAAGCCTAAACTGGGATCCCAGCGAGTCATGAGAGCTGCAGGGGCAGTGCAGCATGCTGAGATGAGCTCTGTCTGTCCCTGTCAGAACAGTTTCTCACTGAGCCTAGCTCCTATCATTATACGTCATTATCAGTAGGAGATGAGACAAAAATTCTGTTAAAAGGGCATATTTTCAACTATATCTGCAAAAAAATGTAAAATGCAAAGGTGAATATTTTCCAAGTAAATAATCTCCAGCACCAGCAAAAAGTAAACAATGAGTTGATTCTGGAGGAGATACTGAGAGAATGAGAAAAGGCTGGATCCTGCTGGGGAACCCCTTCTGCAGAATTAAGCAGAGCGGCGGTGGGGCGCACAATATTTCCTCTACAACCTTTGAACGGTGGTTTCCATGACATCCACTGCACCAAGGAATATAAATCCTACCCAGAAGAAGATCATAAAGTTACCTGAAGCTACTACTAGTACTGCGTTTCCAATTAGCTTGAATAATAAACAGAGAATGGCATGATATGGGAAGACTTAAACTAATAAATGTACCTGTAGCTTTTGACACAATCCAAATCTTGAAGTTATTAAAGATTCAGTTCATCCAAGCACTTTCCTTAGCTATTGAGACTACAGTTTTATTTTATTTCTCCAAGAGCACTCAGTACTGAATAGTCTAATAATTGCATATGGTCTTTACATTGGAACACAGACATCCAGCTATAAGGTGCTACCGCTTTTAGTGAAAGAATCTTTTTTTATTCCAAAGAGGAAAACCTGGGATCCAAGTTTGGTCCATGTACTCCTGAGGGTTCCAGAGACTCCTTCGGGGGGGGCTATAAGATCGAAATGGTTTTCATAATAATACTAAGAAGTTCCTTGTCTGGAACATTGTATTGATTACATATTGATGGTACAGAAGCAACAGTGGGTAAAACAGCTGCAGCCCAAGCATGAATCATGTCAGTGGTACTAGCTGTCCTAGTAGGCATGATATTATTCTCTGCCAGACAGTTGCAGAAAGAAATAAGAATAAATGCTGGCTTCACTTAAGAGTTCCCTTGGTTGAGTACTAATAATTAATTTCATTAAAGCCTGACCCTTGAATATATATTTTTTCACTTATTTGTGTGATAAAATGAGAAGTACACATAAAGCACTTATGCTGCCTTTTTAAGTACAACAGCGGTCTCAAGTAGAAGCACTGGTATGAGTGAGCTGTGAGCTGTTCTTGTTGATTATTTCATGTAAAATTATTTCTACTTGAAAGAACAACTGACAGACAACTACAGTTATTCAGATTTGTGCATTTGGCAATAAAATGAATGAAGTAAGCTTTTCATGTCAAGGAAAACAACTAACGCTATGTATTTCCAATGAGAAAACTTTTACTTTCAAGTGAATAGTATGATTTTGAAAAACTTGTATAGGCACTCTGAGCTTGACAGCTTCCCGATACTTAAGACTTTTCTGAGGATATCAGTGATAATGTTAAGAAATATGGATTTTTTTAAATAATGAAGTGTGTCAACATTTAGAAAAAATGATCAATGAATGACCCGTTCAAAGTATGAGATAGACTAGTGGATCGTGATTTAACAGAGGATGAAAAGTACATTTTTGGCATCTCAGATGCCACACTTCAACTAACTTACCGGGAACTACCACTTGCAAAATTTCAGTGTTATGTCAACAAAGAATATCTGCAGTTATTTGAGAAAGCATGAAAATATTCTTTTTTTCAAATATACATCTACATGAGAGCAAATTTTCTTCTTATACTTCACCTAAGTAACAGAATCCAACATATTAAAAGCAGAGACAGATATAAGAATGAGAAGTTCATTTGACTTCTGTCTACTAAAGCAGCCATCAGAGAGATTTGAAAGATGTAAAAAATGGCATTTCTTTCACAATTTTTTGTTTTTGAAAATAATTTTTCATAATAATATATTTATACTATGTAATGAGATTTTTAATAAAATAAATATTTTTAAATGTTTTTATTTTAATTTCTAATATGGTAACTGTCAATAGATATAACCTATATTTTTTTTAAAAAAGCTCTTTGTAGTCTTTAATAATTTTTAACAGTAGAAAGAGGTTCTCAAACCAGTTTAAGGATCACTGCCCTAAGGGAAGAGAAAATCAGTAGGCTTATTCCCTATTCTGAAAAAACTAAAAAGAGGAAAAGAGAATTACTGCACAGCATAGGACAATGCAGAGTATCAGAACCATTCTTGGTATAGAGTATCTTCTTGGTTAAATTGTGAAAGAGGAAGACCATATTTTGAGGCTCAATGAGCTACAAACACTTGGATCAAGCCATTCCTGGAAAACCTTCTTCCTTGTAGACTGACAGGCGTGACCTTTGACAGGAACCAAAGAAAAGGACAATGATCTGGGGAGAAAGAGGTAGAAAGAATCTTCATGGCAGGGATGGTGAAGGCAGGAAATTCATTCTTAAAAACTAGTAATAAAGGAGGAGCATCCCAAATAACAAGATAGTGAAGAAAAGAAAGACAAAGCATTAACATTTTCAGGGTTAATGGTTATGTGTAGACTACAAGCTCCACCCATCACATGCATCATCTTATTTAATCTAAAAGGTGATACAAAGAGGTGGATATTGTCACAGATATGGTATCTAAACATCATTCTTGCAGATAATTTCTTCACAAACTCTTCCTGGAAATCCTGAGAACATAAGAAGATGCTATGCTATGTAAACTTCTCTAAACTTCTAGCACAGGCTGAAATTAAACAGAATAGGATCTGTAAAGCATTCATATATTTACTCATGCTTATTTTCTTAATATCTATAGCTAGTCATGAAAATGCTTTGATATTTTTCCTTTGATGTATATTTTTGATACATGTTAGGTAGCATTACTATACTTTCAAATTTTGGATCTATTATTGAAGATATATGCAGAGTGCTAAATTTTCAGAAGCCACGGTGAGCAAAACAATAAAATGTACAGAATACAAAATAAAATGAGATATTTCATGAGGGAATAGCACAGATATTAAAATCTCTTATGAAAGATAATCTCTGTAGCATTGAGCATCTTAGTTTTTACTTTCATTATTTGGTACAAATGGGATGAATGACTCTGTCCTGTATTAAGGACTGAACTATTACATGCATGCACTAGTGACTTAAAATTATTTAATATAAATTCAGATTATCTTTTCTGTGTAATGGTCCTAATAACCCACCACCCCTACACTTGCATCTAGGATTGTTTCAACAGAGGGAAGGTAGCTATGCCTGGTTTATCTGTGTTCTTTTGTGTGCTGCTGATTGCCAATAGCAGGACTAAAGGAGATGGTTGCTGGCATTTAATTGTGTGCCCTCTGGCTACAGAAAGCAGTTTACCTAAGTGATCAATACAGGGATCAAACCTACAAATGAGTCCTTGCCTAGAAGTGAGGTTGACATAACTAAAATAAGCAACCAGCATTATCAAAGAACCCTATGAAAAGTGTGTTAGCATATTAAAATCCAACAACTTAATTAAATATCTAGAGGCTACCTTGCTGTTCATTGTCAGTAATTAAACAGACACCAACATAAGGGGAGATTTCAGTTAGTGTAAGAGGCATTACTCTCATTAAAGTCTGCCTAATCACTACATCATGATTGCCCCAAAAAGTAGCATTCAAGATTGCTGAAGAGATAAAATATCTATTACTACCTTGCCTAATTATCTCTGGTGTGAATAGATCTGATTTCATGATTTGGGGAGTGGAATCTCCATAATGATTATCTGCAGCAATTTTTTTTTTATGTGAAGGAAAAGTTTCCTGAACCTAGGGAAAATTGTTTGTTTGTAACTCAAAGTGTTGAGAATTCATTTATGCAAAGTTTGTAGGTAAGTCCTAAGTACATTTTGTTGCTTTATCACAACTAGAGACAACTCAAATTTTTACCTTTAATTTCCGTTAGTATTCCTCAGTTTTTGATTTGCATTTCTCTAGTGATCAGTAATGTTCCGCTTTTTTTCATGTTTGCTGGCCATGTAAATGTCTTGGAGAAGTGTCTGTTCATATCCTTTTCCTACTTTTTGATGGGGTTGTTTTTTTCTTGTAAATTCTGAATATTAGACCTTTGTCGGATGAGTAGATTGCAAAAATTTTCTCCCATTCTGTAGGCTGCCTGCTCACTTGGATGATAGTTTCTTTTGCTGTGCAGAAGCTCAATTTTGGCTTTTGTTGCGATTACTTTTGGTGTTTTCATCATGAAGTCTTTGCCCATGCCTATATCCTGAATGGTATTGCCTAGATTTTTTCCTAGGGTTTTGTGGTTTTGGGTTTTTACATTTAAATCTTTAATTCATCTTGAGTTAATTTTTGCATAAGGTGTAAGAAAGGAGTCCTGTTTCAGTTTTCTGCATATGGCCACCCAGTTTTCCCAGAGCCATTTACTGAATAGGAGATTCTTTCCCCATTGCTTGTTTTTGCCAGGTTTGTTGAAGATGAGATGATTGTAGATGTGTGCTGTTATTTCTGAGGTCTCTGTTCTATTCCATTGGTCTATATCTCTTTTTTGATACCAGGACCATGCTGTTTTGGTTACTGGAGGCTTGTAGTATAATTTGAAGTCAGGTAGCAAAATGCCTCCAGCTTTGTTCTTTTTGCTTAGTATTGTCTTGGCTGTGTGGGGTCTTCCTTGATTCTATATAAAATTTAAATTAGTTTTTTTCTAATTCTGTGAAAAATTTCAATGGTAGTTTGATGAAAATAGCATTGAATTTATAAATTATTTTGGGCAGTATGGCAATTTTTGTGATATTGATTCTTCCCATCCATGAACATGAAATGTTTTTCCATTTGTTTGTGTCCTCTCTTATTTCCTTGAGCAGTGGTTTATAGTTCTCCTTGAAGAGGTCCTTCATATCCCTTGTTAGCTGAATTGCTAGCTATTTTATTCTCTTGTTAGCAATTGTGAATGGGAGTTCAGTCATTGTTTGGCTCTCTGCTTATCTATTGTTGGTGTAAAGGAATGCTTGTGATTTTTGCACATTGATTTTGTATCCTGAGACTTTGCTGAAGTTGCTTATCAGTTGAGGAGGTTTGAGGGCTGAGATGATGGGGTTTTCTAAATATAAAATTATGTTGTCTGCAAACAGACAATTTGACTTACTTTTTTCTTATTTGAATACCCTTTATTTCCTCCCCTTGCCTGATGGCCCTAGCCAGAACTTCCAACAGTATGTTGAATAAGAGTGGTGAGAGAGGTCATCTTTGTCTTGTACCAGTTTTCAAAGGGAATGCTTCTAGCTTTTGCCCGTTCAGTATGGTATTGGCTGTGGGTTTGTCATATATAGCTCATATTATTTTGAGATATATTCCATCAATACCTAGTTTATTAAGACTTTCTAACATAAAAGGATGTTGAATTTTATCAAAGGCCTTTTCTGCATCTATTGAGATAATCATGTGGTTTTTGTCATTGGTTCTGTTTATGTGATGGATTATGTTTATTGATTTGTTTATGTTGAAACAGCTGTGCATCCCAGGGATGAAGGAAACTTGATTACGGTGGATAAGTTTTTTGATGTGCTGCTGGATTCAGTTTGCCAGTATTTTTTTGAGGATTTTCACATCGATGTTCATCGGGGATATAGGCCTCAACTTTTCTTTTTGTGTGGGTGTGTCTCTTCCTGATTTGGGTATCAGGATGACGATGATTTCATAAAATGAGCTAGGGAGGAGTCCTTTTCAATCATTTGAAATGGTTTCAGAAGGAATAGTACCAGCTCCTTCTTTGTACCTCATATAACTCGACTATGAATCTCTCTGGTCCTGAGCTTTTCTTGGTTGGTAGATTATTAATTACTGCCTTAATTTCAGAACTTGTTATTGATCTGTTTAGGGATTCAACTTTTTCCTGGTTTAGTTTTGGGAGGATGTAGATGTCTAGGGATTTATCCATTTCTTCCAGATTTTCTGGCTTATTTGCATAGAAGTGCTTACAGTGTTCTCTAATGGTAGCTTGTACTTCTATGGGGGTCAGTGGTGATATTCCCTTTATCCATTTTTATTGTGTCTATTTGATTCTTCTCATTTTTCTTTCTTATTAGTCTAGTCAGTGGTCTATTTTGTTAATTTTTTTCAAAACATCACCTTCTGCATTCATTAATTGTTTTGGAGGGTTTTCAGTTCTCCTCTGATTTTAGTTATTTCTTGTCTTCTGCTAGCTTTGGATTAGTTTTCTCTGGCCTCTCTAGCTCTTTTAATTGTGACGTTAGGGTGTCGATTTGAGATCTTTCTAGCTTGCTAATCTGGAAATATCACTCAAGGAGACTGGAGGAAAGCAAAGATGGGTGCCTGCTCCTTCTTCTGGGATCTCTGACCTCAAGGGGCACCGACCTGATATCAGTAGGAATGCTTTTGTATAGGGTGTGTGACAACCCCTGTTGGAGGGTCTCACTCAGTTGGGTGGCATGAGGAAAGGGGGTGACCATTGTTACATGGTCGAGGGGGTGTGCTTCTCTGGGGGAAACCCACTCATCCGGGCTGCCCAGATTCCTCAGAACTACCAGGAAGAAGGGCTAAGTCTGCTGTTCTGCAGAGACTGTGGCCACCCGTCCCCCTAGGTGGCTGAGGCCCAGGGAGATCCATATTCTGTCCCTGAGCTTCTGGCTGGATTTATTGGAGTTCCTGCAGGGAAGCCCTGCTCAGGGAGTTGGGATGGCTCAAGGTCAGGCCTGAAGAGACACTCTGATCACAGTCTGCCACAGCTAGTGTGTTGGGTTGTGGGGGACATGTCTTGGGACCAAGCCATTCATTCAGCCTTTTTGGCTCCAGCAGGGGAAAAGTATGGTATGGAGCTATAAAGATGGATGCCATCCTTCCCCCACCGAGGGAGATTAGCATGTTGGCAGTTGTGAACTGCAATGCTGGCTGCTGTCCCTTTCCCAAGGAACTCAAATGGCTTAGACAGTGGGCAGCCAAAATTGCAGCTGGTATTGGTCACCCCTTGTTGCCGGGGAGTTCCAAATGCTTAAGCAGATTCTAGCTCAGAGGCTGTCGAAAGTCTGTGCAGCTCCAGGGTTGGGACTCTAGGCCCCAGTGGCATGGGTTCACAAGTGACATCTTCTGATCCATCGGTTGCACAGTTCCATAGAAAAAGCATGGGTTCCTCAGCTGGGTAGCATATTTATTCACTCGCCACCTCCTTGGCTGGGGTTGGGGGCTCCCCTGCCCCATGTGACTCTCAGATGGGCTGTTGTACCACACTACTCTTCTTTCCGCTCTATGGGTCATGTCAGCTGCCTAGTCAGTTCTGATAAGGGAACCTGGATACCTTGGTTGTTGAGTGAAGAAGTCATATGCTTATTATGGTCCTTTTTGATGGGAGCCTCCAATCGACAGTTTCTAGTTGGTCATCTTGGCCCTTCTCCCATCTAGTTGTCTTGATTGTAGAGTTCTCGATTGTAAAGTTTCTTAAGCTCAATTTCACTGCACATGACAAGAACAATACATATTTCAGAAGCTTATAAATTTCCCAAAACAACAAACAAGTTCAGCACACTCAGTATGATGTTTAATTCTACATAACTTTGTGTTATGTTAAGAAACATCATAAAAGATAAGCAGATCTTATTACAAAGTGCACATCCTTCTGGTAATTTAGCAATGAGCTACATTTATTAAACCACAAATGACTCACCATCAATCCATCATTTAGCAAAAATTTAACAAATCCCTATTGATATAGTTTGGTTCTGTGTCCTCACCTAAATCTCATGTTGTATTGTAATGCCCAATGTTGGGGGATAGACTTGGTGGCAGATGATTTGATCATGGGGGCAGATTTCCCCCTTGCCATTCTCATGATAGTGAGTGAGATCTCATATCTGGTTGTTTGAAAGTATGTAGCCCTTCCCCACTCGCTCTCTCTCTCCTGCTGCCATGTGAAGATATACTTGCTTTCCCTTTGCACTTCTGCTATGATTGTAAGTTTGCTGAGGCTGCCCCAGCCATGCCCCCTGTACAGTCTGAGCCCCTGTGAGTCAATTAAACCTCTTTTCTTTATACATTACCCAGTCTCAGGTAGTTCTTGGTGTGAGAATATACTAATGCACCTACCAAATATGTCATGTCCCTGGGCATTACAAGAGATTCTGCAATTCTAAAACCTCTCCTCCTTCTTCAAGAAACTTACTATAGTACAAGATGTGAAAATTAATGTATTAAAATATTTCCAGCATACTAAATAATAGGGTTTTTTAATGTATTTGTATTTCATGCATTATCCCACCATTTCTGCTCTCAAACTTGCCCTCCATATTTTAATATTTAGCTGAGTTTAAAGACCTATGATTTTCACCTTACTTACAAGATGTGAGAGGATGAAGTAGAGGAAAAAATAAATTTATTCCTAGTCTTTGAATTTTTAAAAATTAGCACTTGGGAGAATACAAAAGATGTATGCATAGGCAAGAGAATCCAAGGAAACATCACAAATAAGACCAAGGCTTTACTGTTCTTAACCCTCATTTAACCAGATTGGAATAGAATCCCCAGGACTGAAAAAGAACACTGTCACATGCATTTAAAAAAATTAGCAAAATAATAAGAAAGCCTGTGGGATCAGAGAGCAGGAAATCTGTGCCTTACTTCCCAGAAGAAGTCACAGGGAGACAGTAGGACTCCTTCTCAGATAAAGACATCGGGAGAGGAACAGCCACATGCTGCCCATATGCAAGCATGGTCTTAAACAGCTTCACTGGGATTTCCTACACTTAATAGTTCACAAGCACAGAATGGTGGCCATTTATCCAAGGATGACCTAAAGACAGCAGAGAGAGCAATGGACCTGTGAAGACCATATTGAAAAACACCTAAAGTGGATGAATGAGTAAGTGACTTGGGAGAGCAGAGAGTATCTTAGTAGACTCAAGCTTGGACAACAGCATTGAGTAATGAGCCAACATCCACCAAATTTTTTTCCATGGCTTTGGTATCAAGTCCCTTGGAATGTGGACAACTGTGTGGGAAAGGAGACAGCATAAATCCTCACTGGAATGCCTGTTGATCATTCCAGTGAGATGGGGGTGATAAAAAGAGAAATTCACTAACTACAAGAGAGAATGGAATTTGTACTTTTCCCATATCTGAAATTGTGGGTTGATAATCATAGCCAGCGCTTTTGCATAAGCTCATTAGCACATAACTGGATCCTACCTTCCAGACAGTAAGAGCCCTAGCATCTCCTATTTATCAAAGGGCACCTGTGAGCTAACATTGTGTTAGGGCTCATTATTCTTCATGAGTAATCCAAGAGGGTCACAATGAAAAATAAGCCAGAGCCGATCATTAAAGAACAGTTAATATTTAAGAAAACTGGTTTTCAAGGAAGGGAAATTTATGAGCAAGAAACAAAATAGAAGGAAGGAAGGAAGTTAGGAAGTCAAGTCAATATTACATGTCTCAGAGGAAGGCGAGTGGCCTGCTAAGAATACAACACATATGGTGCTGAATAAAATGAAGTAATTTGGCAAGAAATAGTAAGGTCACAAGAACTTGAATCACATTAAGTTTTGTGTGACCATACAAGGTCAGCGATAAAAAGCTGAGCCCATGTGAGGAATCTCTTAAATATGTTAATGCTCAACACTTACAAGCAGTCTTAAAGAAATGGTTTTCTGAAATAATTGGCACACCAGATCATTCTTCTTCTCCCCCTTCCAAGCGTCTGTGCGGCTGAAGCCACAGATAATAAACTGCAAAGCAAAACAGGATAATAGGCAAGGAGGGAGACTTTGGAGAGGGGTCTTTCATCACCAGCCCTACAAGAGAGTGGCATTTACATGAAATTGATTTTCAGTGGTGAAATTATGCTTGTGATGTTCCATTGTAAATATCGACAGCATTAAAAGGAATGTCTAAAAGATGGGCACTAAAATGTCACCAGCAAAAGGCTGACCAGTATTTATGTTAAATTTCTCAAATTGCATCCTTTTCTTACATAAGTAGTGATGCTTCATGAAACAAAGTAGATAATTCTCTAGAGCTCTGAAGTGAGATAAAATGAATGCTCCTACATTCTCTGTCATGTAGAAAGACATCCACTGCCTCTCACCATGACACAGTTTTTTGTTTGTTTGTTTGTTTTGGTTTGGTTTGGTTTTTGCCCTTCTTTGAGGATTTTCAAATAGAAAAGCTTATATGGTTCCCACATTGAGCTAGGAGGATGAGTAGACAAAATAAATCACCATAAAAATAAAAGAACCTTACAACATTAATAGATTCCTTGTATTGAGTTGAGGGTATTGGATGTTGATGAGACTCTGCCATTTAAGCTTAGAAACATGTTTATCTATTTAATGAGGAATTAAACTGGCAGCTTAATAGCGATGGGAAACAAACAAAAGAATCAGATTTTGCTGCTTCTCTATTAGTAGTGGTAAAACAGTGGCTAAAAGGCCCAATCTGTGAATTTTCTCTTAGCTGAATTTCTGGAAGCTCTAAGTTTCACCCTTTATCACTTTTTACCTCGACACCTAGCACTTTCATTATGGATTACCGTTAGCCTGTGTGCTGTCTAATTCAAGAAAATAAAGACTGCAGTCTTTTGAATGCCGATAAATTTTTTAGAATCATATGCAATTATTTTGAAAGAAGAACCTAAAGAATTTTCCTGGAATTCATTTTAAGAATATTATTACCCACATACTACATTTATTAAGTAATTTAGAGCAAAATATTTTATTGGATTACTAATTATATTATAGAACATTATATTTTTGAGCTTGTGCTAAAATATCCTCAGAGTGAATCATAATTCTAGGATTAATAGACTTACAAGTTTTGAAAAAATGAAAGGTTTTCTTTGAAATATTACAATTGGTGCTTTGCATTGCTAGTGAATAATAACTTTCTCCGGTTATTCTGAGGAATGTAATTTAGAGTGCTTTGTGCAGAATCTAATTATAACTTTGAATTTTGACAATGACATTTTATATCAAAAGAAAATTTGTTGAGAAACACCAACTACAATAATTCTGGGACTGTTCCAGAGTTAAATACTTTCTGCAATGATCAATAACAAGCATATGCATAAAGGTACAGTTGTTGTCTCGTGAGGTCTATAGACTTAAAAATACAATTAGCCATTTATTTGGGGTCAGCCAAGTAGTAAAGGTCTTTGTTTACATTGAGTATTCATGCCAAAATGATGGTGGAGCTCAGTAAAACAGAATAATTGGCACAAAAACAGTAGCCCCCCTCTTCAAATTCCCTCAGAAAGCTTTTGAGCTATAAAAGAGTGGTGTTTATTTCCTGTTTATCCGTGAGGCTGTGGCTTCCTAACATGAAGACAGTAGACGAAATCAATGTAAAGTCAATCAGGTAAGCTGCTGGCTTCAGTGACAGAGTTGGCAGCACCTAGCCAAGGTCACCTGGGGCAGAACTGAATTTTGAGCACAAACCTCCTAACTCCAAAATTGGGTCTATATTTTATAATTCTCCTGATTATCTCAGGAAAGGAAAAGACGGGGCTTTGTTTGTTTGTTTCATCGTCCATGTGTTTGTGTGTTTGCCACAGTTGCAGGCTGGGGAATGCAGAAACTGCGTGCTTCTTGGGAAAGGAGTTGAGAGCATAGGTTAGAAAGAAGCTCAGGGTGACCTCATAAAAAGAGCCAGAGTTGGAGTCTAAAGCCAAGGTTTAAGGCCTGACTGAAGGGTTAAGGATCAATGACTGTAATGCTGGTGTGCAATAGGTAAAGTGCACTAGAAAGGTAATGAAGATATGCAATATTTAGGTGTCTGGGCAAATAATTTAACCCCTAGATCCTGAAGCTGGAGAATAGACTAAAATCTCTATGTAACATATAAGAACTTTTACATTTGTTATAAAAAACATTAATTTTTCTTTATTTGTTTCATCTGTTACATGCTTCATATGTTTTGAATCAGGCTTAGTTTAATCCAGGTTGTGTGCCTCATAAATATCAAGCTCTCAATAAACATTGTTCAAAGAATGAAGTTATCCTTGAACAAATGAATAAATGAAAGATTTCATAACATGGGATATCATTTTGTAATTGATAGTGAAATCAACAGGGATCAAATTGATTCTTCATGTTTACCACTGTTTCTTTGTGACTACATCTTGCAAGTCTGTCTAAATATAAACACAATATAACCATTCTTCCCTAAATCCAATCAATACTGTTTTTTTCTTGCCATCTATTTTGAACATCATTGTCTTCTGGGGATACAACCTGTTTCGTCCCATTGGTAAAGGTTAGTGCCTCCCAGATACTGTCTGCTTCTGAAAGACAGAAAATGCATCTTTGTAGCTACACCTTAAACAATTAGCCACAAAGGAGTTTGTCTGGATAGTAGGCAATTGGTAGAATTGCTGAAGGGTTCATCTGATATGATCCCTAAAACTACCAACCTGATAAGGCCAGTTTGGCTATCCAAGTACCATGGTCATTTTGGTTATTAAATCATACTGTCTAAAAATGATTCTAGTCCATTGCTGTGAAATTATCCTAAAAGTAATTGAACTGAGAATATTCAACCCCAGTGTGTGGTGATGACAGAACTGTCCACGTGACAGTAATATGCATGCCTCCACCTACTTCATACTCTAAGGCTCAGCTCCTGGAACCCACTGCTTACACTCAACAGAGGTCAGAAGAGAGAAACATCACTATCAGGCTATGAAAAATAATTCTCTGGGTTCAACGTTCTGTTTGAACCAATGGTAGGCTCCTAGGGAAACCAGGGCAGCATGGCAGCCTGGAGGCCAGAAAGCGAAGCAGCAGGACTTTATGGGATCTCTGAGGGGAAGGTAAAGAAATTCTAAAGACAATCTTTTCCCATTTTGTATTTTTCCAAGCACTAGGTCAACTCTTTAAACTGGGATATGATTTTTACTGCTGGACAGAACTTAAAGATAATATCATGGGGGAGAAGAGACAAAGTTTGCATACAATTGGTTGAGGCTTAAATTGTGGAGCAGGGGAAAGCAAAACATTTATTATGTATTTTATATTGGTTTTGATACTGTTTTTGGATATAATCTTTAAGCCAATTCTAAATGAGTGCCAAGTGTGAAACACATCATAGATCATGGGGCACATATTTGGAAGTTCCTGACAGTCCAAAACTCCAAATCCTGAGATAAAGCTGACTTTGTGTTTCCTGTAGAATGTCCTTATTGTGTTTCTGAGATCAGGAGCCATAAATGTAGTGTATGTGTGGAAGATACATGAAGAAAACTTTAGCATTGGAGCTGGGTCAGCAGGCACTCAATTGAAGCCCAACCATTCAACATTTATGTTACTTACCAACTGACACATGCTCATGAGCTTAATGGTATTAGGTGGCTCCGTCTAACACAATGGTGCTTTCAGCCATTTCTTAAAAAACTCATTTGTCCCCTGTCTTGTCCCATCCCGCGGCCGCACCCGCCAGCCATGAGCACTAAGCAATTCAACAAGGGCCTCTTGTACCAGCTGTCAGCCAAGGTAAAGAACCTGCTCCCATCCAAGTCTGATCTCCAGAAGGAGGCAGAGCTCTGCAGCTGGATGGCGGGACTCACCAGCCTTTCCATCGGCCCCAACTTCAGAAGGGCCTGAAGGACAGGATTATCTTATGTACACTCATGAACAAGCTACAGCTAGGCTCAGTCCCCAAATCGACCACTCCATGCAGAAATGGCACCAGCTAGAAAACCTCTCCAACTTCATCAAGGCCGTGGCCAGCTACGGCATGAACCCCGTGGACCTGTTCAAGGCCGATGACCTGTTTGAGGGTGGGAACATGACCAGGTGCAGGTGTCTCTTCTCACCCTGGTGGGGAAGGCCAAGACTAAGGGGCTGCAGAGCGGGGTGGACATGGACGTCAAGTACCCGGAGAAGCAGGAGTGGAACTTCAACGACACCACCATGAAGTTATGAAGGCCAGCCAGTGTGTCATCGGGCTGCAGATGGGCACCAACAAATGCACCAGCCAGTCAGGCATGACCGCTTACAGCACAAGGAGGCATCTCTACGACCCCAAGAACCACAACCTGCCTCCCGTGGACCACTCGACCATCAGCCTCCAGATGGGTATAAACAAGAGTGCCAGCCAGGTGGGCATGAGCCAATGGGCTGTGAGGGAAGGGGTTCAAGGCCATATCCTAATAGGTGTAGGGTGAGGATTCCTGCTGGCATGTCCAGGCTATGGGCCGAGCTGTGCTGGGGAGAAGAGACCTGGGCTTGGAAGTAACTGGTCCTCGAAGGTTTTCGCTCGCCTCGCCTCTTCCCCCCTTTTGTCAGTTGATCAGTTGTGGTTTCTGTACCTGCAAAAGTTACAAAAGAAAAACACATTTGTTTTTTTCACGAAATGGGGAGGAGACAATGGAGAGAGTTTTGGGAAATGAGTCCCTAGGAAAGGGGACCTGGCCACCATGCTAAATATCTCAGGCTCCCATGTGGCTGGATATCCCTAGGACCCTCAGACCAACAGACCTCCGACTCTCAGACCTGCCTTGGAGCCTGGAGGGGAAAGTGAGGCCTGTACAAGGAAGTGGAAGTCTGAGTTGTTGGAGCTAAGCCTGGCCGCCTGTTCATGCTAGCCCCCACCACCGTGGCCTCATTAGTTTTTTTTTTAGTGGTTGTTGTTGCCCAGGCTGGAGTGCAGTGGCGCGATCTTGGCTCCCTGCACCTCCACCTCCTGGGCTCAAGGGGTTCTCCTCCCACAGCCTCCCTAGTAGCTGGGACTGCAGGCACTCCACCACATCTGGCTAATTTTTTTTTATTTTTAGTAGAGACAGGGTTTCACCATGGTAGCCAGGCTGGTCTCGAACTCCTGGCCTCAGGTGATCCGCCTGCCTCGGCCTCCCCAAGTGTTGAGATTACAGGCGTAAGCCACCACGCCCGGCCCCTCAGTAGATTTTAAAGAGATCCCAGCCCTCTTTCTTCCCTTCTGGGCTTGACCAACTATACTGCTCCATCTCCCCTGGCCACACACACCCTTGCCAAGTACTACACAGGAGCCCCCACCCGGGGGCCCTGCTCCATGAGATAATGTGAAATATGACTGTGGACCAAATGCAATAAAACCTATGTTTGTAAGAAAAAAAAAATCTCATTTGGAAGCAAACGAGGAATCTCCACTCGATTAGAGATGAAGCAATGCACTAGTCTCCCCTTATCCTCAGTCTTGCTTTTCCATGGTTTCAGTTACCCAAGATAAACTGCAGTCCGAAAATAGGTGAGTACAAGATAAGGTATTCTGGAAAAGAGAGAGGAGAGAGAGACTATATTTACATATGTTTTATTATACTATATTGTTCTAATCGATTATTGGTTATTGTTTTTAAGATCTTACTGTGTCTACTATAAATAAAACTTTATCATGAGTATATTCATATAGAAAAAAACAGCATATACAGGGTTGGGTGCTATCTGTAGTTTCAGACATCCACTGAGGGTCTTGGTACATGTCCCCCGCGGACTGCGAGGGGTTACTGCACTATATCCCCATCCTCTGCTGAGCTAGGAATGGAATTACATGTCTGAAGCAAATCACTACCCTAGCTCAGTGGTCCCAATGGCAAACAGGTGATGCACCACCAGACGCTCTGTGTGACCACATCTGCAGGAGGACAAGTGCCTGAGGAATTGTGGATGGAATGGGATGAGCCTGGGAAACACAGGCCTGGAGACCAGGACCATGAGGAAGAAAGGAGAACAGAGAGTAGAGAAGAGAGAAAAGGTGGAAAGGGAAGAGTGGGAGAGCCAGGGAGGCAGGAGGAGAAGAGCCACTACTGCCCAGGAAGGGGGCAAAGCTACCGGAGGGCATCCCACTCCCAAAGCTGACATAGCTCCCTTATGTTCCTGGTGCCCTCTAATATATTAAAACACTCTCTGCAGGCTGGACGCGGTGGCTCACGCCTATAATCCCAGCACGTTGGGAGGCTTAGGCGGGTGGATCACAAGGTCAAGGGATCGAGACCATCCTGGTCAACATGGTGAAACCCCGTCTCTACTAAAAATACAAAAATTAGCTGGGCATGGTGGCACCTGCCTGTAGTCCCAGCTACTCAGGAGGCTGAGGCAGGAGAATTGCTTGAATCCAAGAGGCGGAGGTTGCGGTGAGCCAAGATCATGCCATTGCACTCCAGCCTGGGTAACAAGAGCGAAATGCCATCTCAAAAAAAAACACTCTCTGCTAAGCACAAATCATTTTTCTAGTTGTCAGCTCTTCCCTTGACTATTTTAAGGGCCTAATGAAATGAAACTTATGGGTGAAGAAATAGATTCATTATACGGTGATTTTAAGAATGTAAACAACAGCCACACACCCCATAGTGTTGATGCAGCACTCTACTTGCCAGTCTCTTTTTGAGTTACTTTAAAAACAAATACAGTTCCGGGATTCTCTCTATGAGCAACCTGAAAAAGAAAAAAGATATGGTATAGCCACACTCCAAAGTTCTCAGTAATCTCTTCTCACCATGGTCTTTCTCAAAGTTTACACTTATCTTATTTAATTATATCTTCTCCTGAGAAGCATGAAATGTTACAGAGTTGGAAATGACATCAACTAATCTATATACCTTATTTTATACTAGAAGGAACTGAATCCCAAAGCCATTAAATGAGAGGTTTTAGGTCACACACAGGTCTGACAATGAAAGAGGATATTACCCAATTTTGCCATCACCACTGCACTATAAAGGATGGTATCTCTACATACGTACATCATTATCTGTAGGTCAATAAATTAGCCATTTCTTCTTATTCACACAAGAAAAGCTTTTTAGAAAACCCTCAGTTGTTATATTTTTTTTTCTTAATCCATCCTTCTGTAATCTCCCGAGACAGGCTTAGAGAGAGTACAGAGCTTATAGACAAGTCTTAGGAATGTGATTTCTTTCATGTTTATAGTCTTATAATGCAATATGTATTAAAACATAATTACCAGTATTTTTAGGTTGATTAAAAAAACACATTTTTGTTGGAATATTGTGAAATTTATGAAAAATACATGATTATATTCAAGGTTTTAAACACATTTTCCAGCTTTTATTTTTGGTCATTTATTTAATTTTTATTTTTAAAAATCTCTTAATCATCGATCTATTTTTTAATAAATTTTACAATATTTCACCAAAGTATATTCCACTTAGTCTTAAATGAGAACCTGAAAGACTAAGTACACTTTAAAAGAATGGCATTACAGTCATACTCATATGAAGAAGAAAATATAGATATGTCGTCATTAGCTTTGGGACTGTGAAAAATATAACTTTTCTTAAGTATTGTTTTGTCTTTACAAAAAGCAACGTATAATTCTCAGTCTGAAAAATTTCCGCTGATGAAAAGGATATTCTGTAAAAGGTTGCAGTTAAGGAAAATGTTAAGCATAGGAATTTACTGCCATCTTGTGGAACGTTTGCTGTTACATTCTGAAATACCTTTTTCTCCTTTATTGTCAAGTATGTCATTTTTTGTTACTATTAATTACAAAATGATTCAAGAAGTCCCCAAGAACTAATCAGAACTAATACCTATCTATAAAACAAGACATGAGAAGACTCATATGTTTCGCATCACAGAGATTTTTGATTTGTATAACCTACCTACCACTTGTTTCCAGTCATTTACTCATCTACTTTTCCTGTTAAGTGGATTTAGCATTTAATTTGATATATTTTACTTATCAAGGGTTTAGAAGGAGAGACGTACAATGTTAGAGGGCTGATTGGCCCAGAAAAGAGCAAAGAATATATTCTATTCTGGGACATTTAGGGCAGTCCAGCATCCAGGACACTTGTTAATAAGGTAAGTCCTTACTAACCAGATTTGGTCCTGGGATCAGCATCAGCTGGGACATTTTGGGAACTGAAAAGACTTGGACCCCATTCCAGACCTACTGAATCAAAATTTTCATTTTTACAAGATCTTCAGTTGATTCACATGCACAGTAAAATTTGAGATGTACTAGCATTGGCCACCATATATCATTTTATTTACATTTTTATTATAGCAGAATATGTACACACACACACACACACACACACACACACAAACACACAAACACACACACTGCAGTTTCTTGGAGATGTAGGAAAAGCCAAGAATCAAAACACTTGAATTCAAGTCTATGTTATTCAATTTGTGCATCTGAGTTTAAGCTCCCGATTTTAATTTTTGTGGACCTGAGATTTTTCATCTGTATCATAGAGAAAGATGTTCCAAGGTGATTCTAATGCCCTGTCTCATTCTAAAATTCTTTGATTTATTATTTATGCATCAGTTGTTCATTTAGTTAAATATCCATGCATCATTTATTCATGCATCAGCAACTTAACTGTTTGTCTCAGTAACTCTGATCACAACCCAATGATTAAGTTTTAAATTCACAGCTGGCAAGCTGGTGGCCCAGCAGACATGTTTTTCTAGTACGAAAGATATTTAAAATTTTTGAAATTTACTAATGTTTAAAAAAATCATTATTTCATATCAACTCTATGGATTTTCTACTTCTCTTCAAAAATCAAAACACCTGTCCAAGCTCACACTTCCATACAGAAACAATTACCTATGTCTGAACCCCAGTTTGCCTCAGTCTCCATCCAATCCTTTTCTTGACGTTAATACCTGGTCCCTGTTGGCCTTGGGATCAGTAACCTCTGGCTTAAGCAGTGTCCTCAATTGAGACTTTTAGCCTGTCCAAAAGCTGTAATAGACAAAGTGAATGAAAGCTTGTATTCCTTTATAAGCTCTATCTTCAACACTGAATTGTGTATTTCAACGTGGTATGAATATCCTTTTTATGTACCACAGTATCCTTTTATGACTATTAAGTATTCGCAGCATTAGATTGAGAATTGACTTGTTCACACAAACCCAATTTATTAATTACCTCTCTTAGCTAACTTTTACATGTCCACATGTATAAAAATGCAAATCAGTTCTCTTTCTATTCAAAGGTTACCACTAAGCTCATGCTGTAGGAGAGGAAAAAAAAATCTATTTTGGAGGGCCTCTGACTGGACTTATAAATTAAACTGACATAAGACAGATTAACAAGAGAGAGATGTACCAGTCTTACTTGAGTTTTGCATGTACCTGGAGCCCTCACAACAAAATGAAGCCTCAAAGAAGTGATCAGAGCAGAAAGCTTATATACCATTTAAACAAATAAATGAAAGATTTGTGAATAAATGAAAAGACACAGGTGGTTGGGCTAGGAACAGTAAATTGTAGGGTAGTGATTAAGAGACATATTGGGGAAAACTAATGGAAGATAAGGATTATTTTAGTAAGGTGTTTTGTACAGATGCACTTCAGCATTGATTTCCAGTCTCTGCTGATAAGGATGTTCTCTTCCTTGTACAGGAAGGGCACCTTCCTTAAGGTAAATTTTATAGCCTGTTTTTTAGGTGGAAAAAAGGAGTTCAGAAAGCCCTTCCTGTATCTGTTGTTTCTCAAGTGCCCTCAGCTCAAAATGGTCAATATGACACGGTAGTATATTTTTGGGTGGCATGTCCTGAACTCCTTCAATGAAACAAGTGGAAGCCATAGCACTATCTTTTATAGAGAAAAAATAAAAACCTCTGGTTATTGGTAAAGGTTTTTCATGCAACAGATATTTATTGAACAATGTGCAGGGAGACATTATAGCTTTGAACAAGACAGACACACTCTCTAACCTCATAAAATGTGCCGTCTTACAGCGGAGACATACAATTGCATAAGCAATTCCAGTCATCTCTGATGGTGGTTATGATAGAGGTTGTCACAGCTTAAAACAAAGGGTGTGAGCTGGCGTAGGAGTTGGAAATTTTAGGGGATCCTAACGTCCTTTAAGCTGAGACCTAGGAACAATAGCAGTCATTTAGGGAACAAGGAAGGAAGAAGTTTCCAGGAAAGACTATCACGTGCAAAGATCAAGGGTGAGAGCAAGATCATGGCAAGGAATAAACTGAAAGACAAACAACGTGGTTAGAATGAAAAGAAAGAGGAGGGAGGATGGTATAAAATGAGCCTGAAGACTGGACAGTTTCTAGACATTGGACATTCCCCTAGGAGCTATGGGAAATCACCGAAAGGGCTTCAGTGAGTGGTCATCTTTGGGCCTTTAAAGTGGCACTCTCACTTAAGTATATATCTAAGAGCTTTGATATTCACAGATTTTACAAGTGTTAAATAAATTAATAAATGCATTACCATCGGATCTCTGGCGTCTGATCTCATGTTCACTGTGACTGCACCTGTGGTGGAGTCATGGGGCAAGAAGCCTGTTCCACTTGCATTTTCAAAGATCTCTAGGGCATTAAAAAATAAAGATATGCCTAAACATGGTTATCAAAAAAAATGTATTTTATTTGAATTGTTTACATTTAACAAATTAATACTTGTAAAACACAAAACACAAAAGGCGTTATCATTTGTTCTACATTATATATTTTGCCAAGTTAATCTAAAATATTAATTTGTCGTGTCCTAGAAGCACTGTGGCATAGTACTGGGACATATGTTCCATATTTTACAGCATATTTTTTGCAGCCTGTCATGTCTCTCTGTGATAGTATGTATGACCTCATTTGGGGATAATGCTGAAAGTCTAAATTTGAGCCATGTTGACTGTGAGGAAGGCCTGGTCGAATGGCCTTCTGGCCCCATGGAGACAAACCCTGGCTATGTGGATGAGGCAGTGTTACAGCCAGGAACATTTACTCATGGGTGCACAGGAGGTCGAATGCATTATCCCCTGACCTGCAAGCTGAAAGCCAGTCTTGTCTGGCTGATTCTGCTGTTCCTAAGCAATCCACAGCTGGGTGACTCACTTAGGATGGCACTTTAGTGTTTGAAAGCATTCTTTCTGTTTAGCCCACTTATTTCTATCCCACCTAATACAACATCTAGACACTGCTTGAGCATCCTGCTGTTGATAATTCACTGTACATATTAGACAGAGCAGAGTTAAATTATGGGGGCAGTGCCTGAACATTGATGGCTTATAACCAGTGTCTGATGATCTTGACTTGATAAGTGGTGTGTGTGAAAATGACATCTGAGGCACATTATAGGTCATAGAACTGTAAAAAATATGTTTTCAAAGACCCATGGCCAGCCCAAGATTTTTAAAATGAAAATCTTTCATTTTGAAAAATTTCAGAGAAATCCCATGTAATTCTCATGTGACTCAGTATAGTCGTGTCAGTGCTGAGACTAGGACACTGTACTCCAGAGGTCCAGACATCACTTTCTGCACCATCACTTTTTCTTGTATCTTTTTCTTGTTAAACAGACAAACAAAAAGCAAAGCAAAATGTCCTAAGATTGAACACAATCATCATATCCTAATAAAAGGCTGGCAAATTTGAGCCTGCAGGATAAATCTGGCCCACCATCTGCTTTTATAAATAAAGATTTATTGGAACACAGTCACTCTCATTTTTAAAGAATTGCCTATGGCTGCTTTCACATAACAATGGCAGCATTTAGTAGTTAGATGGAGACCTTATGGCCCATAAAGCCTGAAGTATTACTTAACTCACTCTTTCCAGAAAAAGTTTGCTGACCCTGGTCTAGAGCACATATAATTGGTTTGGAAGTATAACTGTGATTTATTTTTCTTTATTTGTCTTATTTTAGGTTACTTTAGAGCACTTTTCAAAATAACAACTAGTGAGAACAAGCATATTGAATAGGAGAGGATAACGAGACTGGGATTTTAAATCTGCTATCAATGAGTCATACAGAGTGGAAGTTTCACCTATTATTTACTGAGCATTGATTATACTGAGGTGAGAATAGCTGTAACAGCAAAAGTATCTAAGAACATGTACATAACTTCCCCCAAAAGCTACCCTTAATTGAGCCTTTACAATGAGCCATGCTATATTGAACACTTAACAAATATTATTTCATTGAATACATAGGACTCTTACAAAGTGGGGTTTAGTATCCTCATTTCTCATAAGAAAACTACATCTCAGAGAATTCAGATCACTTGCCCAAGTTCACCCGGCAATTAAGTGTCAGAGCGAGGATCCACAGAAAGCTAATCCAGCTCTGCAGTCTTGATTCCTAACCTCCATCGCCGCTGAAAGCACACTGTGGCAGTCTGCATCAGCCTCTGCAAACTGCTCAGTCACCACCAGACATGGCTGTGTACTGAGGGAAACTTTTTTTTTTCTGGTCAAAGGGGAACCCAGGGCATTTCTATCGATGCTTTGCTTGTTCTTCCCAGTTTGACCCCAATTTGGGAACCCAGGAAACCAGAACTATGCCAGTGTCTATAGGTTCAGGGAGAAAGCAAGAGGAAGTCCCAGAAATCAGGACTACATAAAGCAGCAAAGGCCGGCGCAAGAATCCCTTTCCTGTCCACCTCCAAGGCACTGCAGGCAGCCACGCCCCTAATTCAGTCCAAATGTGACACCCCACACCACCCACGCTGCTTTGGCAGTCACTTTAACCAGATTTCTAAAAAATTAATTTTTTTGTATTTTATTTTAAGTCCTGGGGTACATGCACAGGGCGTGTATGTTTGTTACATAGGTTAATGTGTGCCGTGATGGCTTACTGCATCTGTCAACCTTTCACCTACGTATGAAGCTCTGCCACTTCAATCAGATTTTACCTGGCAGGAGATGGGGGTGGGCAGGCCTACGTGACTGCTACGGGTGCTGCACCCCCTCCAGAGGAAGCACTTCCCCTACACGTAGAAGGCAGAAGCTACTAGGAAGCAAATCAGCCTTCAAGCAACTTCAGTGACTTGCCCCAAAGGATTTAGATCTCTTTCCTCCAGAATATTAAAATTTAGACAAAAGTCATATAATTAAACGATTATAACTTAGAAAGTATGAAATCTCTCAGAATTAATTTAAATTTACTCATTTTTTTAAGAGCCACATACATTTTACCCACCTTTTCCCCCAAAATATTTCATTATTCAGTTTCACAGCCACTTTAACGTATAGCAGTCACTCTCCTTTTTTCATGCTATTTAATACCATGTATTACCAGTTTTCATGCCAGTTACCTGTTATAAGAGCCTTACCCTTGTCAGATTTGGAAAGGGATGTTTCTTCAACTAGGAAAATATTTTTCTCTTTTAGCTCTAGACATCTGAACCAAAAGAAAAAAAATCGTCTTCAGTGATGAAAAGCATGGTGTGCAAATCGACTCTCTGGGTTCCTGTGGAGCAATTCCTATCCCACGTAAATAACTCTTCAGGCCCCCTGGTCAGGACTTCTCAGGCAAATTCTCTTCCAGGCAGGTAGGAGCCGAGACGAGGCAAAAGCAGCTGTGTGCAGTGTAGCTTCAAAAGGCAAGGAGATAACTAGACAGATCTGCCTCCAGGCAAGTCCTCCACGAGAAAGCTTAACCAGACAGTCAACAGTTCTTGCCTGCCTAGAAAATAAGGCAGAAGCCACGGGGACTAAAGCTCCTAGTCAGGAAACTTCCTCAGCATGTCCTGGAAGGCAGGTCAGCGTGAGGCAGGCAGGGCCACTGGGCATGGAGCTAAGCTGTCGAAGCCCAGCCTTAGGCTCCTCTCAACATGCTGTCAGTGTAACAGTGTTTCTAGAAGAAAAACAATTTCTTTTAATGAAGTACTGATTTAGACTCTGAGGCAACTGCTGACCTATCTTGCCCTGAAAAGATAAAGGAAGAATGTAATGTGTGTGTTGCTTGGAAAAGGTGTAAATGCAGCTGATAGATCTCTGTGCATGTATTTATGAGAGTTTTGTTGGCATGCACAGTTGTGTCATCCGTATGCAACCTAGCTAATAATTCTTACCATCTTATCTTGAGTTCACAACCTATGATTTCAGGTGAATTTCTTTTTAGGGAGGACAAAGCAATCAAATATGAGAAAAAGTATATAGTTGCTGGGATATTTAAAATAGCCTCAATAACAACAAATTTTATATTCCTGAATTTCAACAGGTGAAATAGATTAGAGATAGCACTGATTATAAGACATCCTACGTCTGTTTGGAAAACGTCATTTGGAATTGTCCATTGGTTACCTTATTCTGTGAAGTGAATTTAGAGATTAGAAAGTCTCAAATAAACAGACTGTGAAAGCGCTGATTAGATAATTATGACTGACTTAATGCCAATGAGATAGACACAAAAAAGGCAGAATCAATGGCCTGGAGCAATGTTGCTCTAAATCTCATGTCTCTAAAACAAACTGGGGAATGTAAATTTGGTCACACTAAATAGTGTATTTTACAGGAGCTTTTGCCTACCTGGACATCAGACTTTTCTGGGGCTAATAGAGTCCAAGCCCTCTAAATATTAGTAATGTCCCAAATCTGGACCTATATACACCTTCAGTAAAAGCAACAACTTTTTCTAAGAGCTTGTCTCTAACTCTCAATCCAGGAGACTGCTTCTAATAGAGAAAGATGAGAAGGAAGGTCAGATAAATCAAGGACCACTTGATCCTAGATAAAGCCCTCGGACAGAGGCCTGGCTTTCACTAGATGGTCTCCCTCCTCAGACATGTGAGTAGGATGCTCAAACACCCAGAGTAAAATCAAGTATGATAAGAGAGAAGTATCAAGAGGTCAACAAAGATGGGAATGTTCTTCGTAGCCTAATTGTGCCTAATAGAAATCTCTCCCAATGTATGTAATAAAATATTGCATAAATAAATAATATCACACACACAAAAACAGGTCATCTGGTGTGTAAGCATGAAAATATGAGAAAAGATTACAAAAAGGTAGTTCAGACAATTAAAGGCTGAATTATAGAGACAGTAGCACAGAAAAAGGCACCAATTCAAAACGCATATACACCAAATAACTCCTATTGCATTATGAGTACATCGTTCATTCACCCACCCAACCCAGACATGCTTATTGAGCATCAACTAAATGTTAGACAGCATTCTCAGCACTGGGGAATATGGTGAACTAGACGGAATGCACAGTCCTAAGGCACATACATTTTAGTGGAGGAAACAGAGGAAAACATATTTATGCATATATAGCAATAGGACTTTTCAGATGAAATAAATCAGGATAAGGGTTAAACTAGAGTTTGAAGAGGTGACTTTGGTACATAGAAGCTCTTCTACGTTGGGGTTAGGATGGCCTTTCTGAATGACACTGTAGTACAAGTCCAGTGAATATTTGGAGAAAGAGTCCCTTGAAGTAAGAATAATGAGAGAAAAACTCAAAGAGATTGACAAGCTTTGGATGCTTAGGGAACATAAAACAAGCCAGCATAAGCAAAGTAGAGTGGTAGAAGATGAAACAAGACAGGTGGGCAGGGGACAGCCCCTGTGGGGTATTGGAGGCCATGGTAAGAAGTTTGGATTTTTAAAATGCATAAATAGAAACCACTGATGGTGTAGAGCAAGGCTATGGGGAATGGCATGATCTGAGATTTGTTTTTAAAAGATTATTCCATCTCCTGTATTGGAAACAGACTATATCCCAGAAAGCATAGAAACAGACCTGTTAGGATGCTATTAGAGCCGCCCTGGAAGGGGACGGTGGTAGATCAAAATAGAGTGATAGAGGAGGAGCGAATGGGAAATAGTGCGATTTGGGTTATGACTTTAACTTCTCAGGACCTGGGAAAACTAATGACCATTATACTTTAAAAATTGCTATGCAAACGATGTCAACACAGGCCTTTATAGTCCGTCAATTACTTCAATGCTTTAAAGTAACATTTTCCCCGGATCTAGGTTCACCAACTTGTCTGATGGTAGGACAGGGCTTCAGCACACATGCTCCCCTAGAGCATCTGATTCTGTAAACTTGGTGGGATTTAACAAGTTATCTAAGAGGCTTTCACAGCAGGAAAGTTGGGGAGCACTGGCTTAATAACTGAATTTTTTCATGTTCCACATGCTGTAGTTAGCTCCACTTCCCAGTGAAAAATTCAGTCCTCATGACTGTGGGTATTGAGGATATCACCAAAGTCATTGCTTTCAATTCCAGATGCAGTTCAGAATCACACGACAGCCTTGATAAAAATGCTTTTGGCCAATAGATCAGAAGTAGTCATGTAGGTAGTCTCATTACTCCTAGATTTCTTCCATTTCTGCTTCGTACCATACTAATTCAGATTATTAATTGTACTTTCTTAATTCAATAAGAAACTCAGATACTAAGTCAGTCAAACTTCATGGTACCTGATATTAAAAATGCTTCTCCCTTGCTTAGAAACTTTCCCTGGATCACATTTTTCTATAATTGTGGGTTTGGCATTCAAGAAACCTGCTATGGTTGGGCTCCTGCATAACTTCACAGCATTCTCTGTTCCTAGTATATTAAGAATCCCCATGTTCTGACCATTTTATCAATCATAACAACAAGGACCTCACGTTTGTAGTTGTTCGTTCATGTCATTCTTTCCTTCTTTCTAGAATGCTGCTTATGAAAATTTAGAGTACAGTAGTACTCTATCGCCCATCTGATATGGTTTGGCTCTGTGTCCCCATCCAAATCTCATCTTGTAGCTGCCATAATTCCTATGTGTTGTGAGAAGGACCCAGTGGGAGATGATTGAATTAAATGGGTGGGTCTTTCCCATGCTGTTCTCATGATAGTAAATAGGTCTCTCAAGATCTGATGGTTTTAAAAATGGTAATTGCCCTACACAAGCTCTCTCTTTGCCTGCTGCCATCTATGTAAGACGTGCCATTGAGCCTGTGAGTACACAGAAGTCAAGAATTGAGGTTTGAAAACAAATTAGATTTCAGAAGATGGAAACGCCCAGATGCCCAGGCAGAAGATTGATGAAGGGGTGAGGTCCTGATGGAGAACGTCTACTAAGGCAGTGCAGAAGGGAAATGTGGGATGGGAGCCCTCACACAGAGTCCCTGTTGAGGCACTGCCTAGTGGAGCTGTGAGAAGAAAGCCACTGTCCTCCAGAACCCAAAATGGTAGATCCACCGACAGCTTGCACTGTATGCCTGGAAAAGCCGCAAACACTCAATGCCAGCCCATGAAAGCAGCCAGGAGGGAGGCTATACCCTGCAAAGCCACAAGAGTGGAGCTACCCAAGACTAGGGAATCTATGTCTTGCATCAATGTGACTTGGATGTGAGACATGGTGTTAAAGGAGATCATTTTGGAGCTTTAAGATTTTACTAGCCCAGTGGATTTTGGACTTGTGTGGGGCCTATAGCCCCTTTGTTTTGGCCAATTTCTCCCATTTGGAATGGCTGTATTTACCCCATGCCTGTACTCCCATTGTATCTAGGAAGTAACTAACCTGCTTTTGATTTTACAGGTTCCTAGGCAGAAGGGTCTTGGATGAAACTCTGGACTATGGACTTTTGAGTTAATGCTGAAATGAGCTGAGACTGTTGGGAAGGCATGATTGGTTTTGAAATATGAAGATATGAGATTTGGGAGAGGCCAGGGGCAGAATGATATGGTTTAGCTCTGTGTCCCACCCAAATCTCATCTTGTAGCTTCCATAATTCCCATGTGTTGTGAGAGGGACCCAGTAAGAGATGATTAAATTATGGGGATAAGTCCTTCCCATGCTGTTCTCATGATAGTGAGTGGGTCTCACAAGATCTGATGGTTTTAAAAACAGGAGTTGCCCTGCACAAGCCTTCTCTTTGTCTGCTGCCATCCATGTAAGATGTGACTTGCTCCTCCTTGCCTTCCACCTTGATTGTGATGCTTCCCCAGCCACATGGAACTGTAAGTCCAATTAAACCTCTTCTTTTTGTAAATTGCTCAGTCTTGGGTATGTCTTTATCAGCAGCATGAAAACAGACTAATACACCATCTCTAAACTCTTCAACCAGAAGTGACTTCTCCTTTGTGTCAACCTTAATGGAATGACCATCTTGGCCACTTCTATGGCTTATAAGGCCCTGTATTGTGGCTGTGTACTCAATTTAGATTGCTGATTGATGGCAACTGCTCGTTTTCCACCAGGGTCTACCACGTCTGATATATGTTAATCTGTATCATCCAATTTGCTTTATATATTTGCATTTGTTTGGTTTCCCATGGTGTTGTCAGAAGCACGAAGGAACCATCTGAAGTGAAAACCCAAAATCTTTTACATGCTTTCTATCACTTATAGGATATATCTGTCCTCCTAAGTCTGGTGTGGAAGGTACATAGGAACTTGAATCCTGCCTGCCTCTTCAGTCTCACCTCTTGTTACTCATCTCCTTGTACTTGGTATTCTAGCAAAATCAAACTGTTTTGTTTCAGTATGTGAAAAAGACTTATTCATGCCCCAGCTGTGTGATTTATTTATGAAATTTCCTTTACCCTACTTCATCCTGCTAACTTCTTTTCATTCTACGGTACTCAGTTCAGTGGACACTTCCTTCAGTAAGTCTCCCTCCTCACCAAATTTATGTCTTGTGCCAACAGATTAGAAGATCTCCTTATTTCTCACATAACTTAAGAAGAACCATTCATTGAAATTGCCTTTTTATTAGTTTCCCTGTCAATCAACTGTAAGCTTCTTAATATGAAGAAATCTGTCCTATTTTATTTTAATTTTCAGTGTCTGCAGAAATCTGGCTCTGAGAAATGAATATGTCATTGCATAAATAAGCATTCAGAGAGAAGTATGAATATAAAAAAATAAACACATTGACAATGTTTCCTGAGTTTATTTACACCTTTCCTATTCCCCAGGTGATTCTGATGTACTGCCAGGGTGAGATTCATGGCCTTAGACCAAATGTAATTGGCACTAAGTAAAAATCAACTGAGCTGTCTGCCCTGTGCTACACAGATCACCAATACTAATAAGAAAAAAAAAGTGTCTAACCCTTTGAATTTAGTCAAAATTAAAGTTAAGGATGGAAGCAACTTTGTTAATAGTTTAGAGGTGTGAAACTGTCTAAAACAAAGTTGTCTGGCTCAAATTGTCCCTATGTTCTCTATAGATGGATCTAACTCACTGAAAAATTAATCTCATTTTTACTTCTTTCAGCCTCAATAGGACACAGCTGCACTGATGTTAGTCTCAATTGATAGAGCAAAGAAGCCTCATCTTTATTCAGTGTAAAGCAGCTGCCAAGAGAAATGGCCTTTGAGAGGGGTGATAAGTTCATGAATATCACCTGTGTTGTGCAAAACAGTATTTGATTTTTTTGAAAGTTTAAATTGATTGGAAAGAACATATGAATTAAGTGTCTATCTTTGGGTGAAAAGTTTTGCTGCAGGGTGATGGACTGCACCATCAAGGTGATGCATTTCAAACATTACCTTCCTGTGACACAAGGGAGTCATGGAGCAAATGGAACAGAGGAAATTATAACCCACTGGCCAGGATGGATTTGTAACACAGGAATGCCACACCAATACCCTGCATTCTGATTTCAGAGAATAAGACTCTGAGCAAATAAAACAAATGCTGAAGTAGAGTTTTTCTCCATGTATAAATATACTCCACAAAATGAAGCCATGCTGGAAATTCATTACATATTTAGGAAACTATTCTCAAGGGAAAAAACAATGTTATAAACTAGCAACCTATTGATTGAACGTATGTGCACACATGCACACACACACACCCACACACACACATACACACACACACACTTGGTCTTTTTCTCTACTTTTCCAAAGATGTCTCACCTTTCTTTTATATTTTCAAATTCTCATGAATTTCTCCCTTTCTTTCTATTCTGTTTGCTTTGAGAGATTCTTATTTGACTGTTAACAAAACCTTTGTGTTGTATTCCACAGGATGTTCATTCTTTCAGCTCTTGTCTGTCAAAGAGATGGCATATGTTCCATTTAATGGAATTGCTACCAAGGGAAGGTAAACAGTCTCCAAGAATTACGAAGCCATTCTCCTCAGACTCGTTAAGATTTGACCTTTTAATAAAAGATAGTGTTTACTTAAAGGTGATATTATATGAGAACTTGGGAATAAAATGTTGATTTCTTTTACCTGGAAAAAAATGTGCAATAAAAATATAAGCACTGACAAAGTCCTCAATATATGTATATATGCCAGGGAGAGTTACAAGTAATTTACATGTATCTATTAATCTGCTTTTTTAGCAACCCTTTAAAGTTGCTTTCAAATGTCATTAAAATAAAATAAAAACATTTAATGTTGTCTTATAATTCCATTAAAAATAAAACAGAGAAATTGCAGAGCTGGAACACTCAGCTAATAAATGAAAGAGCCAAGATATGGAGCCAGAAAGTATGGCTTCGTAGTTCTGATTTTACCTATAAGGTATATTATGTTAAACTTCAGCAAGAGAGATTTTGATTAGGCAATGAAAAAACTCATAGACCTTGGGGAAATGTCCAGCTGAGGTGGTAATTTTTCTGATTTAAGGGGTCTAAAGAAAACCGCATATGATTCTCTTTCTAGTATAATTATAATATAGTCCATTCTCTCAGCAGGTTATTAAACTGGTTATTTCACTGAGTCCTCTCTATTACATTATGACAAGTAGTAGCACAAGTCACAATATTATTTTCAGCTCTGTCTCTCACTTCAACACTAGTTCTATTTCCAGCATCAATTCTGGCTGAATGGTTGACTGTCATCACAAACACATTTAGCTTCATTAATAAACTTGAGCCCTTTTTGTTACCCTCCTCTGATTCTCTGCATAATGCAGACAAAATATCTATATAAAATTTTGTAATTTTTATTTATAAAGAAGCTCAGAATTTACTTTCTCAGATATCCAGAGCAAGGTATTTTAATATTCAGTATTAATCTCAGTAAGGCCACCATAGGCATCAAAAAGGGGAATCTTGAGTTAGGTCCAGTTTAAGAGACTTGAGGACAGTGCAAAAGATAGTAGACTCAGAGTCGAGTAAATTCTCATTAAAGGTAGTTCATTGATTCATTTTATATAAGTATCAAAAACTATTTTACAGAAACCAAAAATTTCTTCTTAAACCTTGGTACATTTCCTGTAAATATATGCCTCAGGCACTAGGCAAGAAGGTATGGAAGGATAAGCTGAGGCTTTTTCTACTGGTAATAGAAAAATAGCTCAAAGAGCAGATCTTTTGTAAGTAATGTGAAGCATTATTTACAACAGCCAAGATATGGAATCAAAATAAGTGTCTCTCTACATGAAAATGGATAAAGAAAATGTGATGTGTATGTACACAACAGAACACTATTCAGCCTTCAGAAAAGAAGGAAATTCTGTCATTTGCAACAACATGGATAAATTTGGAGGACCTTATGTTAACCTCAATAAGCCAGGCACAAAAAGACAAATATCACATAATCTCACTTACATGTGGAATTTTTTTAAGTCGAGCTCATAGCATCAGAGAGTAAAAATGGTGATTACCTGGGGCTGGGTAGGGGATGGGGAGTGAGTCAGAGAGATGTTGGTCAAAGTATATAAAATATCAGTTTGTTAGGAGGAATAAGTGGTGATTATAGTTAACAACAATGTATTATATTCTTTAAAATAGCTAAGAGAGTAGATTTTGTTTTCTACTACAAAAAAATATGTAATCTGAAATAACACATATGTTAATTAGCTCTATTTAGCCAGTCCACGATGTTTACATAATTCAAAATATGTTGTACATGGTAAAGGTATACATTTTTACATTAGTATTTAATTTTATATCTTAATAGTTTAAAAGAGAATTTACAATTAAATTCTTTAAAGTTTAAGACTGAGGCAAGAGTAAACAAATGATAAAATTGCTTTGCCCAGTGTTTCCTAAGTGCACATGGCCTGCTTCTCATACTTCCCTATTGTAAGGCCGGTTGCCTTGCTGGGAGCTCGGACGCCCCCTCCCCCCCCCCGCTCCTCTTTTTCCCTTTCACAAGCCCCAAGCAAGCTCAGACATGATCGGGCATGTTCCCTTCTCCCTTGCTCGCACAGCCTGGTTTTCTCTTAAAGAGCCCAGTACGCAAACAAGGTGCTGCAATCATAGCTTCTTAATAACCAATAGCAGCTAAGCCCTAACAACCAACAGCAGCTAAGCTTTAACAACCAATAGCAGCCGAGTTTTAACAACCAGTAGCAGTCGAGCTTTAACAACCAATAGCAGGCAAGTAATTCCAACCAACAACAAGCCAAGTCCTAGGTCAAGGCTTGTAACTTATCCAATAGCAGTCTTGCTCTCCCACAACCAATCAAGCTGTTTCACTCCCTATAAAAACCCCCGGTCTAAAAATAGACTTTCTAAAAATAGCCTAAGTCACTCCCTATAAAACCCCCTGTCTGAGAGAAATCAGTGTGACTTCTCCAGCCCCTCCTGTCCGGACTGCAGAA